>JAVJIF010011233.1:0-149536 GCA_038442645.1 Agave tequilana | reverse complement strand
ATCAGTTGGATGGATTTGACCAGTTAGGAAAGGTATGGCTGTACCTTTTTACTTGTTTGATTGTGATTACTCAAGGTTGATTGCAGCAAAATAGTAGTTATGTGCTGTTGGAATTAGTGGCCGGCCATTAAGTGTGTTGTGAATTTTATATGTGAGCGCAAGCAGCTAATCAGGCTTCTGAAATTTTCCCCCCATTTCAATTTGGTTTAATTGGTTTAATTTTCTCTTGTATAGCTATCTTTTTTTTAAAAAAAATTGTATAGCTATCTTGTATGATAAGAAATGGAAATGTAATTTTAGTTCAGTAGTGTCTGAAGGAAGAAGGCATGCTAATTGTGGTGTATGGTTGATAGTTGGTCATTAATTGTAAGCCTAATAAGTCTTTGTAAAGTAATGAAGGACCCTTGTGCTGCTGAGAGATGGCCCTATACATAATGTGCAACATTTGTTATTGGCTTTATTTTTTATGCTCATCTCCTGAAATATTATTCAGGCTTAAGCAAGTAATGTTCAAATAAAGTCATTGTCAGTTAACTCTGTATTTGATTCATCAGTATTAGATAGTTCATATTAATGCTGGAGACAGTTATTTATTGGAAGTATTTTAGAAATACAGGTACAAGTCTAATAGCACCGTTGAAGGTAAAGAAACTACTCTTCTTTTTAGAGATGGGACATGCACCTTGTTTTTCTGGTAATCAGTATTAGTAGGTTTAACAAATTTAATGATGAAACTCACAAATATTTGCAAAGGCTTCCCTACAGTAACACATGAGCTAACATCACCAGTATTTTGTACTTCCATAACGAGGCTGATATAGATATGACCCGCACAAGTTTTATCAGTCAATTTTTTGAATGCTGAACTGCTGATTAGGCTAGCTGGTGGCAGGCTTGCTAGTTGATTCTTGCTATCAACTACTGTTTTTAACCTTGACTATTGAGGCATGCAGATTCAACCGACTGCATCAACTGGATCAGTATGCTGTAGATATGCTGGTTTTCTGCAAAATTGGTTTGTTATCAGCTCAGAACAACTGATACATCAACATTTAGTTCCTTTGCTCTGGCTATTTGACTTGGTCTTTCCAGTCCTTTTCCAGTATTTAGAGGAAGCTATTGAATATATCCCAGGGCAAGTCCAACGATTCTAGGGTTTTAAGTTGAGCTTCTAAACAACTGGACTAGTAGTTGAAAGAAATTACCATTACATGTCTAAGCTAGTGTTCTTCTATAACCTTAGTACCTCTTGACTTAGCCATCTCTCTTGTGTGCTTTGATTGCCTTCTCCATGTGTTTTTTGAGCTCTTCTTTGTGTGCTTTGATCCTTTACTGTATGCTTGTGCTTTGTTGCATTTTATATTCACGCCATGAACTATATTGTACTTGTCCTCTGATAGTTGAAATCCAAAGCTTGTTGTGTGTTTAAAATATGTCATTTAAAAGCTTATAACTACTTGCATTTACATGCTCAAGAAAAATATCAGGCCAGACATTAGGTATTTAACGTCATTTAACATCATCCATTTCAAGTGGAACCTGGGCCTAACACAAGGATTGATGTCAGCATGGTTTCAATATCAATTGATTCCAATATAGCTCTGCAATATTCTCTCAGGTTTTGAGGTAGCCTACATTACAATAACCCTATAATTCGGCTGATATCGGATTGATATTACTGATGTTTCTGATATTGTCAATATTGATGGTAAAAACCTTTGGCCTGTACCATACGGAGATTTTTAACCATGGTTTCCAGTGTTCTGTGACACTGATATCTCACCCACAATGAAGTGTCGGTAGGTAACATAGGTAATGTGTCCATCTTGCTCATTGTCACTCCGGTAGCCAATATCTCATGTTACATAGAATGCACATTGCCTAACTCTCGCAAGGTTGTAAATTGATGAGTCCCCAGATTACAACCATCTTCAAGCAACTTCAAACAGATTAATTAATTTCATGCGTTTTTTGGAAGTACTATGAACCTGTGACAAGTGAACTAATAACGATGATTTGAGTTAGGTATTTTTTCTTTGGGTACTGATCATATTCATTATTTGTTGTAACATGTATAGAACAACTGTTGGCATTAAGATATGCTCAACTTTTGATTATGTATTAACACTTTGAGGGGATAAAAACAGTGTTCTAATGGCGGCCACATCGGCTACATCGGCTGGGAAATTTATCGGAGATGGGGATATATCGAGGATATTTCCAAAATCGATGTCAAAATTGGACTGTAAATATACATATCTTCTTGTCTTAAATTGCATCTCAATAAGACAATATATGCATAAATTATATAAAGCTACACAGAATATTATACTTATATGTTTAAGATATACTTAACTCGATAACTTGCATTAAGCTTATAAATGCATAATCACTATCCAAGTGTAGAATCTTCACAAATGTCATATTGTCATATTGCTCGAATTACCCAAATATCTAACCTAGAAATTGAGTGTGAACGCTATATCGGGTCCAAAATCGCCGAAATTGCGGCCGATATATCAGGATTTTGGGTGAAAATCGCTATATCGTTTTGGATGTGCCAAATCATTGCGTCTAGGTGCCGTAAACGCAATATTGGCGCAATATCAGGGTTATATCGGGGATATTTAGAACACTGGATAAAATCGCTTTTCTCTCGCTGAGGGCCATGTAGTTCTTGGAGACCCCTCTCCTCTTCATCTATATCTATTATGTAATAATTGTGGAACGTGTTATCAATACATTATTGAATGAGATTGGAATCTCTGTAATGAGACGATACATCGTAATATTATTGAGCTTGGGTGCTTCCTACTATTATGATCAACAATGCAATTGGCTGCTGAAATAGAAAGTTGTTGAGTGTTTAAAGGGTTTGAATTGATTTCTGCAAAGTGTTATTTGCAAGCTTGAGCTATTACAAGGTTTCATTTTGCTGTGTGTATGATTTGATGATGCTTTAGTGCACCTTTTTGTCACTGTTTGATTCCAAAATTATTTACATATACTTTGTTGAGATGTTCCCTCTGTGTGTGTGTTGTTAAAGTGCTCTTAGTATGTCTGCTTAGATACTTATCTAATGAGATGTTCTAAATCTCCTTATGGACTATCTTTTAAGGATGATACGCTCTTTTTCCATCTTGACGTACACGTCTTAAGATGATTGTGTATAAAATTTTATGCACTTCTGCAAATTTTATATATCAAATGCTTAAAAACGAATGGTTTTTAATAATATAACAAATGACATCATTTATTCAATGGTTAAAAAAGATCCAAATTACATGATTTTTTTTTCATATTATGATATGTAGATGAAGATAGGAGTGGGGATCATCCTTTAAGGTTGTCTATAGTGAGTTTTAGGCCGTTTCTTTCTTTGATATATATCTACAGAGAGATGGCCATCTAATGGAACTCCATCAGATGACGCGTCAAAACTCCAATCTCCCTATTATTTTTTCACGATCCATCGCACATCATAATCTTCAGATCCAAAGACGTATCAAATAAAAAATCACGTGAATTGAAGTTCGTTTAATCATTTGATCTAATGATTTCATTTGTTCTATTTGAAAAACTGTTAAATTTAATAATTTGATACATGAGTAAACGAATTTCAAATCACGTGATTTTTTATGTATACGCCTTGGAACATGAAGATAATGTGCGGTCAGACCCTAAAAAAATTAATAGGGAGATTGGAGTTTTGATGTGCCATTTGATGGAATTTCCTTAGATGACATCTAAGGTACATCTCTGTCTATACACGCACACACTTGGGTCCTTAGGGAAGGATGTGGAGATGAATCTTTTCTATTCAAATTCAATGTTATGCCATTTAGATTGAAGATTCACTCCGTTGGAGTTCTACATTGTTAAAGTGTTTAAAAATAAAATTTCAAGTGTTTTGAATATTTTTTTATTTATGCATCATGTAGGCACAAAATGAATGGTAAAATAGTGAGTTGGTTAGCTTAATGGTGTAGTATATTTGAAACCTAGCAAAAGTTGGTGTGTGAGAGTTTTTAAATGTTTAGATCATGATCAACATAGATCTAAGTAATATATTACTTTCAGCCGTTCATTTTGTGGCTACTTGATGCATGAAAAAGAAAATTACAAATGCTGGATTTTTTTGTTTTAATTATTTTAAATAATGTAGATCAACTTCAACAGAGTGATTTTGTATTTTAATGTTGTAGCATTGAATTTGAGTGAGAAGTAATTCATTCTCAAATCCTCCTGGAAGTAGCAAAGTCTCTCTCTGTAATGTGTGTATATATGTGAGAGAGACTTGTGTAGTTTCGGAAGGATTCGAGCCCAATCTTTCCCACTCAAATACCAACATCCAACATTTAAATACAAGATCTACTCCATTGAAGTTGATCTATATTATTTAAAGTAACTAAAAATCAGTGTTTTGAATACTTTGTGCTCCTCCATCAAGCGGCGCAAAATGGATGGCCGAAAGTAGTGAGTTGGTTAGATCTATGTCTTTAGACATACAGATTCTCGATCCGGCCATTTGATCATGATCTAAACATTTAAAAACCCCTACAACCATTTTTTGTTAAGTTTCAATGTTCTATACTGTTAAACTAACAAACTCACTATTTAGGCCGTCCGTTTTTTCTTACTTGATGCATGGGTAAAAAGTAATTAAATACTTGATTTTTAGTTTATAGATACTTGAAATAATATATAGATCAACTTCAACGGAATAGATCTTGTATTTGGATGATGTATGGTTGTATTTGAGTGGGAAGGATTCGGGCTCGAATCCTTCCAGAACTACACAAGTCTCTCTCTCTCTCTCTCTCTCTCTCTCTCTTCTCTCTCTCTCTCTCTCTATATATATATATATAATATATATATATATATATATAATATATATATATATATATAGGTTCATTGACCATCTCAGCCATGAGTTAGGCCCTTCTTTTAACATGAGATGTCAGCTTGCTGTCTAATCTAGACCATATACCGGCAATACACTATTGACTTTGAAAATGCCAGAAATCCGTGTCACTGGTAGTCCAGAACATCAGACTATATTAAACATGTTTGTGAGTATAATTCTGCTATCATTTATATTGTGACATTTAGGTTTTCTATTCTATATTTTGATGATTTGAGTTTATATCCATGGCACTCCTTTGGCCCACCGAAACCACCATCTCTATATGAAATATTTAAGGTCTCAAATGTTATATCAAGTGAAGGTCCATGCAGTTCCAGTGAACCATCAAACAAGTGATGTATTTGATTGTTTATTACACAGATCCCTTTATTTACAACACACACTACTTGTCCACAAGTTACATGCCTGTTCTGATGTTTGGGATTTTGGAAGACCTTGATATCTACACAACCTACACCATCGGCAACTTATGTCAGTGAAGATCCATACAGTTCCAGTGAACCATCAAACATTGATGTATTTGATTGTTCATTACACAGATCCCTTTATTTACAACACACGCTACTTGTCCACAAGTTACATGCCTGTTCTGATGTTGGGGATTTTGGAAGTATCTACACAAAACCTACGCCATCGGCAACTTATTTCCATGTTCTATAACTTTTGGAAATAGTACTATCCAAAAGGGTAATGTTTCTCTTTGCAAATTTAGTTAAATTGTTACGAACTTAAAGGGTAATATCCCTTGTTAAACATTTTTTACTTGCTATTTTTAATGGGTCAGCAAAGTCTATAGAGCTGGTAATCTTTCTCATTTTTCTAATCCTTTTCCCCCATACTGTATTAGGTGAAAATGATTATGGCAACAAATCGACCTGATGTTCTGGACCCAGCCCTTCTTCGCCCTGGCCGTCTGGACAGAAAGATTGAGATTCCATTACCAAATGAACAATCAAGAATGGAGATTCTCAAAATCCATGCAGCTGGTATAGCTAAACATGGTGAGATAGACTATGAGGCAGTTGTAAAAACTTGCTGAGGTTAGTTGTACTTTGTCAGCAAAGAGCTTGATTTTTAGTATTAACTGTTGCAAGTTCTTTTGTTCGCTCATTATGTTTACCACTCATTCCTTGTTTTCAGGGCTTTAATGGAGCTGATCTTCGCAATGTGTGCACAGAAGCTGGAATGTCTGCGATCCGTGCAGAAAGGACTATGTTATACATGAGGATTTCATGAAGGTAATTATGTTCCAATTAATATCCACTGTTTGATCACAGTGATGCACATTTCTTCTCACTTAGTTAATTTCACAGTTTTATCAGAACAGAGAGCCTATTTTTTTTTAATGTTGGGGTGATTGATCCCATCCGTGATCTTATCATGTGAAGCTTTTATCTGGTCATGATAATGACCTAAATTTCACAGGTGGCGTTTCGGTCAGATTAAACCTGTTAGTATTATCTACTGGGTGTATGGGCCTAACCTAGACTGGATTTAAATCCAGACAGAATGTGAAGTGGAGGCTCTCGGATTGTGATAAGGCTTCATATAGAAAACTTCAAAGCATTACCATGGGATGGGCTAGGGGTGGCAATTCGGGTCGGGTCGGGTCTCACCGTCGGGTCAACACGGCTTGACCCGTAATCGTTCGGTTCACTCGACCCGCCCCGATTATATATACAGGTCAAAAATGTAAATCCGACCGACCCGACGTCCCAACCCGTTTGACCTGATTTCAAAACTTTAAATAAAATTTCTTTACATAATATTTTCAAATTCTTTGGTGGTGTAGTTGGTCATTACTAATCTCACACACATAGAGGTCTCGGGTTCGAATTCAGGCTCGCACGCATTTTTTTGACAATTTTATTTAGGCAGAGGGGAGGCCGAGGGGTGGCAGAAGAGGCAGCGGAGGGGGGAGAGGCGGGAGTGGTGCTGTAGTGGGCCGGGGGGGGGGACGAGAGAGGTGAGAGGGGATGTCGAGGTGTGGGGGCGGGAAGGGGGGGGGGGGCGGAATAATCGGTGGTGGGTTCGGGTCGACCCGACCCTTTGATAATCAGGTCAGGCGGGTCGACCCGATTACAACCTGTACCCTTATAGGCCAAACCGGATCTGGTGCCCCCCCCCCCCCCCCCCCCCCCCACAACAAAAAAAATAATAAATAAATTAATTAATTAAATAAAACAACCATGTGCCATAAACATGGTGACAAGATTGTTGTATAAGGTCTGTTATCATGGCAACAGACTTGCCTGTGTAAGATGTTACAAAATTCTTCTGAGAATGTGTGCCTTTGGCAGAAATTAACACATTTGGCAGAAATTAACACATCACTAGATACTAAATATTATAGGCTATCCATCATCCCTGTTTAGCCTTGGAGGTTGTCTGAAGATTGAGAAGCAAGATGGTCAGAACTTATTTGAATTAAACATTATTGATTAGGCGGTGTTCTTTCCTTCAAGGCATTGTGATTTGATGGATTGTTGGAAATAAAATATATTTAATGCGGAATAATGGCCATGAATCTAAGAATCATATACATCTCAAGGAAATTTAAAAGCATAATAAAACAATAACTCATGCACCATACCTGAAGCCATTGATTAAGTAAGGAAGATGGATGGATGATGACCTTGATGTTTCCTTTGAACCTGCAAACCCTAATGCAATTGATCCTCTTCTCTCTGTCTCTTACTTTTACCACAAACCCCTAATTTTCTCTTAGTGATGGAAAACCTCAAAAAACAAGGAAGCAGTTTGTGTCATTCACAGGAGGAGAGAAGTGGGTCTCTTAATTGCAAATAATCACCTATGATAAAACCACCCATCATGGTTCTTTCATACCCCAGATGATTAATAAAACTTTACACAATTGTCACTTTAATATGGGCATATAATATATCAGTTAATCTTTAATTAGGAATCCAATAATTAATCAAGGTTAAGTGGGCCACCAGATATGTGAGATTAACATTCCCCACTTGGACCACTAACCGATTAGGTTAAAACTTTAGAAAATAAATAAAAGAAAAAGACTCATTTTCAAAACATTTTGACTCCATTGGATTCCATAACTGAAAAACTTTGACACGTGATCACGAATTTTAAACAACAACTGATAGCCCAAATATGAAATACCGTAATACTGCAATTAGTTTGGACCATCAATGCGAGTCATAGCGGTTATACACATCCACCATACTCCCTTCTATGTACCACAACATTGATAACCCTTACTAATTGAGTCCATAACCAAAATGACCCCTGTAATTGTCTTGTAAAGACATTTCCTTTTTACAAACATCCATACATAATATGTGCACACATAATTGGATACAGGAAAACACAGAAACAGAACTTTTATTTGTTACAATAATGTCAATTACATAAGTACCAAATACACATTTACAGATTGCCCAAAAGACCCATCTTACAACATGTTCCTTGAATGTCTTTGGAGGCAATCCCTTGTCATTGGATCAGCAACCATTAAAGTGGTACTTAAACTTACAATTGACACTTTCTGTTTCTCAACTCTTTCTCTAACCACCAAGTACTTAAGTTCTATGTGTCTAGAACCATTAGAGTACTTACCATTCTTAGAGAAGAATACGGCTGCTGTATTTTTACAATATATCGTCAGCGGCTTGGCAATAGAGTCAATTACACAAGTGCTGAGATGAAATTCCTTAACCATATGCATGATTCGAGGCTTCAAAACATGCTATGAACTCAGCCTCCATCGTGGATGAAGCAGTGATAGACTGCTTTACACTCTTCCACGAGATTGCCCCACCTGCTAGCAAGAAAATAAAGCCTGAAGTAGACTTCCTGCTATCTGGGCAACCAGCAAAATCTGAGTCCGAATAGCCAATCACCTCCACTGATCAGATCTCCTATATGTGAGCATATGGTCCTTCGTCTCTTGAAGATACCGCATAACCTTCTTAGCTAATTTCCAGTGCTCCATTCCTGGATTGCTCTGGTATCTTCCCAACATCCCAACAGCAAAGCTGATATCCGGCCTGGTACAAGTGTGAGCATACATCAAGCTCCCAACAGCTGATGCATACGGAACTTTCTGCATTTGACCCTTTTCTAAGTCATTTCTGGGACACTGGCTCCCACTTAATATGTCACCCTTCTGAATGGGTGCAGGACTGACTGAACACATTTCCATATGAAATCTTCCAAGACTCGATTGATATATCCTTTCTGAGACAATCCTATCAATCCTCGAGATCTATCCCTGAAGATCTCTATGCCAATAACATAATTTGCCTCACCCATATCAACCATCTTAAAGTTCTTGGTAAGATAGCTTTTAGTTTCATACAGCAAACCAAGATCACTACTGGCTAACAAGATGTCATCCACATATAGAACCAGAAAAATAAACTTGCTCCCACTGATCTTTAGATATATACACTGATCAACAGTGTTTTCTGTAAATCCAAAGAGGTAATGGTATCATTAAACTTTATATACCATTGCCTGGAAGCTTGTTTAAGTCCATATATGGATTTCTTTAATTTGCAAGCCAAGTGTTCTTGTTCTTTAATTGCGAACCCTTCAGGTTGCTCCATGTAAATATCCTCATCCAAATTTCCATTTAGAAAAGCAGTTTTCCACATCCATTTGATGTAACTCCAAATCATAATGAGCTACAAGTGCCATAATGATTCTAAGAGAATCCTTCTTTGATACTGGAGAGAAGGTTTCTGTATAATCAATGCCTTCTTTCTGAGTGAAACCTTTGGCCACAAGTCTAGCCTTATATCGTTCGATATTGTCTTTAGAGTCGCGCTTGGTCTTAAGACTCATTTACACCCGACTTTCTTACAGTTATTAGGCAATTCAACGAGATCCCAGACTTGATTTGGTCCATAGATTTCAATTCATCATTCATAGCATCAACCCATTTACTAGAATCATTACATTCTATGGCTTGTGAAAATGAAACTGGATCTTTATTTATCCCAATATCATAGTCAGATTCCTGTAGATATACCACATAATCATCTGAAATGGCAGATCTTCTTTCCCTTTGAGATCTTCTCAAAGCTGCCGGTTGTGGTGGTTCTACAATATTTTCAATGGGAATATCCTCATGGAGTGGTGAACCAACATTAACTTGTTGTTCTGGAATCTCAACTTGATGATCAAGCTGAGGGACAACAATCTCTCTTGAAGGAAAGGGTATTGGGATATTACCCTTACCACTTCAAGATCTACCTTTCTTGGTTCAGCACTCCCACTAATTTCACCATTTTCCAGGAATCTGGCATTACCAGTTTCAACTATTCTTGTACTATGGTTAGGACAATAAAATTTGTATCCCTTAGACTTATCTGGAAACCAATGAAATACCCAGATATTGTTTTTAAGTCTAATTTCTTTTCTTGTGATTATATATTCTCTAGCCTCTGCTGGACAACCCCAAACATGTAAATGTCTTAAACTAGGTTTCCTACCAGTCCACAACTCGAAAGGAGTTGTTGGGACAGCCTTACTAGGAACCCTGTTCAAGATATACATAGCAGTCTTTAAGGCTTCATTCCACAATGAATTGGGTACATTAGAGAAGCTCATCTGCTCCTAACCATATCCATAATGTTTCGGTTCCGCCTTTCAGCAACACCGTTCTGCTGAGGCGACCTGGATTGTGTATTGAGCACAAAAGCCATGCTTTTCTAGAAATTTGGCAAATGGGCCAGGTTGTCCTGACTCTCAATATCTACCATAAAATTCACCACCTCGATCTGATCTTATGATTTTAACCTTTCTATCTAATTGTCTCTCGACTTCTGTAATGAACACCTCAAGGATGTCAACAGCCTGAGACTTTTCATTAATTAGATACACATAACCACCTCGATCTGATCTTATGATTTTAACCTTTCTATCTAATTGTCTCTCGACTTCTGTAATGAACACCTCAAGGATGTCAACAGCTTGAGACTTTTCATTAATTAGATACACATAACCATAACGTGATAGATCATCTATGAAGGTAATGAAATATCTCTCTCCAGTAAAACATGGAATGGAGAGTGGTCCGCAATATCTGTATGAATTATTTCAAGGAGTTCTTTACTTCTTGTGCACCTTTCTTATGTGTTTGGTTTGCTTTCCTTTTATGCAATCCACACACACATTAAAATCAGTGAAGTCTAGGTTATCCAAAATCCCAGTCTTCACTAATCTTATAATTCTATCCCTGGAGATATGCCCCAGTCGCCTATGCCACAAGATTGAGGATTTTTCATTTATTAGCCACGTTTTATACCAACATTCGAATGCAGAGATAATAAAGATTGTGCAAACTCATCATTCAATGAAATTTTATTAAACCATCACATAAAATTCCATGTCCAACCGAATTGAATTATACATTAAACTGAGTTTTCCACAACTAAATAAAACAGAATATCCAAAACATCTAATTTGGATATTGACATTAAGTTCCTAGAAATCGAAGGTACATAAAAAGTATCCTCAAGATCCATCTGATGTCCCGTCTCCAAGAGTAGTCGATAAGTACCAACATATTCGACCTCCACTTTGAGACGGTACCCATAAGACGAATCTCTCACTTTCCTTCGGTTTCCGGTTGTAAGGAATCCTGCATTGAATTAGTTATGTGAGTTGTGGCTCCAGAGTCTATCCACCAAGTATTAGAAAGGAACTTCAGCAAGATTTGATTCATAACATACAAAAGAAAGATTTGTACCTTTCTTTTCGAACCAAGCTTTCCTCTTGTTGCAGTCCTTCTTCACATGTCCCTTTCTGCCACAGAAGTAGCATTTGACAGTGAAAGCTTTTCTATGACCTTGGCTACTTTCCCCCATGGTCATTTCCTTTCTTTGATGGAAATCTCTTACCTCTTCCATATTTACCTTTCTTATGGATACCTCCTGAAGTTACTGTCAACACTGAGTGCTGTCCTTCTTGCCTCAGTCTCACTTCCTCTTGTACACACATACCAGTTAGCTCATTCAGATTTCCACTTATCCTTATGAGTATTGTAGTGGATCTTGATGGCCCAAACTGTGAAGGAAGTGAGTTGAGATGAACTGTACTAAGAAGGACTCATCCACCTTCATTCCCATCCTAGCTTAGCAGCCTTATCAGTCATATTTAGAATGTTTTTTGAACTCCTCTACTACCATCATATTTCATGGTGGTAAGTTCAGCCATGAGGGTGCCAGCTAATGACTTATCAGCAGACTTAAAACGGTCTTTAACCGCACTTAATAGTTCAGATGCATTAGTTGTAGGAGGGAGTGAAGTCTTGATGTTATTAGCTATGGTCATCTTTATGAACATAAGACTGAGCCTATTAGACCTTTCCAAAGCTTTGGCATGGCTGACCTGTTCTGCTGTACTCTCAGCAGTCACTTCATCAGGTTTGTCAACTGTTAGAGCCATGTCTAGGTCCAAACACCCAGTGTAAACTGTACATGTCAAACACTCTGAAAAGTTGGTACCATCCAAGGCTGGAATGCTAGTGGCATGAGTGTGAAGGGAAGTAGGGACGTTCACTGAAACATAATAGGACAAGCTCACATTAATGCCTCGAATCAATACAAGTTTTAAATTTAATTAAGATGAAATATTGATATCACTTTGATTTCTCCTTGGGCGAAACCTAAGCATATCTAGTGTTCACTCTTTAGGTGAGAACTTTTTATCACCTATGTAGGTCTAATATAATTTATGTCACTTAGTTAGTAAGTCATGTTACCTTTGGTATCCAATTCCATACCACTAAGTTACATAAATTATACTACCCTATCCGGTTCATAATTATTTGAAAGAGACTTTCCTTTGGGCCAGTCCCAATCTCCTAACTAGAACCGCCATCGAGAGTATTATTGTTTTTAATGTCACTTAAATTGACAAGTCTTTTATGTAGTTGTATATTCATAAGGTTTACTAACATAGGTCACTTTGGCAACTACTAAATCAATAAGCCTTATGAATACAAAACTAACTAATAATATTCTCTAATCCTTTTATTTGAGTAAAGCCATAATATCTCAATACATTACTTGACCAAGTATCAATCATTACTAACACAATAACTTAAATGTGTAATATACATTAATGATTGAATATTAACAAGTATTAGTCGACTACAAGGAAAGATTAGTCGACTTGGGTCAAGTCAAGTCGACTACACATTAGGTCTAGTCGACTAGTGCAAAAGAAAATTAGTCGACTATACCCATATTATTAGTCGACTACAACTTTATTAGTCGACTTCACATTTAATTAGTCGACTCCTGAATCCAACAGAAAGTTCTCACTTTCGGGTCACCGAATTAGTCGACTTGGAAATATGATTAGTCGACTATACCCTAATTAGTCGACTAGTCATAAAATCAACTAAAAATCAAGTCGACTCCTGCGGCAAACAGAGACTTTAAACTTTCTGGAAAAGGGAATTAGTCGACTATACGATGGGATTAGTCGACTAATACGTCGAAAAGCAGTTATCAAAGGCAGTTTCTTGCTTAGTCGATTTTAATCCCAAAATTATCAAAAATTAGGGTTTTCAATCCTTTGATTTTGATCCAATTTAATTGCATAATTAGAGGAATATGAACATGATATTAGGGCTATTAAATCCTCTACAAATTCTACAATTAAAAGATCAAAAATTCGATTTTATGAATTGTTAATCAAAAACCCTAACTTTCCATAATTCCTAAATCCAAGATATATTGATTCTTTAAAACACGGCTCTGATACCAATGTTGGAAATAAATATATTTAATGCGGATAATGGCCATGAATCTAAGAATCATATACATCTCAAGGAAATTTAAAAGCATAATAAAACAATAACTCATGCACCATACCTGGCCATTGATTAAGTAGGAAGATGGATGAATGATGACCTTGATGTTTCCTTTGAACCTGCAAACCCTAATGCAATTGATCCTCTTCTCTCTGTCTCCTACTTTTACCACAAACCCTAATTTTCTCTTAGTGATGGAAAACCTCAAAAACAAGGAAGCAGTTTGTGTCATTCACAGGAGAGAGAAGTGGGTCTCTTAATTGCAAATAATCACCCATGATAAAACCACCCATCATGGTTCTTTCATACCCAAGATGATTAATAAAACTTTACACAATTGTCACTTTAATATGGGCATATAATATATCAGTTAATCTTTAATTAGGAATCTAATAATTAATCAAGGTTAAGTGGGCCACCATGATGTGAGATTAACAGTATTGTCATTCCAAAATACATGGTGAATCATCTAACTGGAGAATCAGTCCCATTAATCATGGCTAGAAATGTTTAAATGATAGAGGTTAAGAGGTTAAATACTTTGGAGGTTGGTTGCGTATCTAGCATATAGACAGAAGGGTTGGTTTCTTAGAGCAAGCTGATAGAATATCTAGAAAACAATGATGTGGCTATATTGAGGAGTCCAGATTGTGTCAACAACTGATTATATATCACAAAGTCATGGGTGAAACGAAATTAAACAGATTTGGATTGCATAGAAACGATCAGTCAAACTGGTTTATAATTGGAAATTTGTTTCCCACAAAAAAGTAATTCTCTTCCAATAACGTATCGTGTTTGGATGGTCGAATCCACCATCTGTCTTGTTTTTGTTTAATCTTGTTGCTTTCCAGTCGAGTACCCTACAAATACTAGGGGGGCTTCCGAGTCTCGATGTACTGCACTGGCTATACTGATTATAAACTTAAGATCACTCGAAGTTGTGCCCTCTCAATACATATATTTTTGTTGTGTTTTGGTGTTCACTAATTGTCTCTCTCTCAGGCTGTCAGGAAACTGAATGAAGCGAAGAAGCTCGAGTCCACTGCTCACTACAATGCTGATTTCGGAAAGGATTAGAAGAGCTGTCAGGATTGAGTAGTGATTGTTCCTTTGACCGAATCGTTCTTGTTGTGTAAACTGATTATGGGCTCGAAATTGTTGCGCGTCCTATGTATCAGCCTTGCCTTTCTTTTCCTCTTGTAAAACATGTTTGATTCTCCAGTGAACAAGTAGATTTAGTCACGAGTTTCTAATCCTTGAAATTCTGTTATATTATATGCCTGAACTAAAATGAAAAGACTTGAACTTTATTTCCTTGCCACTACATTGCTGTATTCTCTTGTATATAACGTGGGTTTTTATCTCATGGTCCACTAGTATATTGCTGCGGCGAGGCAGCTGGGAGCAGCAAACAAGATATATGTTTTGAAAGACACTCTTTGCAAATGAAGCAGGGAGGAAACACTAATTTTAAATTATCTTTTGAGGTAACTATTTTATATTTTCGGAACGACTCAAAAACTCTTTATTTTCAACGATTTGAAATTTCTCATGATATGCTCAACGTGCATGTTGTTCATGCGTAAGCTATTTTCATTTTGTTAATCTGTTTTAAGATTAGTGAATGATCTAAGTTGGTATCGTATGTATTCTATTATTTTGTGGGTGACTATCAATCTCTTGATAAAACACGTCACCTTTATTTTTTCTTCTTCACACTTGTGGAAAAAAATCTTTTTCAGTGAAAGTGTTGCACATAATAAATTTACTAGCGTGAGTAGAAATAAGAAAAAGATAATAAGTTAATCACACAAATATCTCACAGAGACAATTTTTTTTTTTTCCAACCAGAATTAAAGAAGGTACTACGATAATTTTCCGGAGGACTCCAAACCTCAAATGTCATGATAATTCTTCCAGAGTTGGAACCTCAAATGTTCATACTTCATGCATTATTCCTGCACTCATATGTTGTTATTTTCCAATAGTTTGTTAAAATATGTATCTTTTATTCTTTTATCTGTGCAAGCGAGCAATTCTGAAACAAATACCCTAGGACGTATTTTTGAATTACACCATTATTTTAAACGATACGCTGTTGATTATTTTTTATGTAATTTTCTTTTCCAGACAGGGGCAAACTATTAATTGGCTGTAGCCGGCCCACTTTTTCATGAAATACCTTAGAACCCAGGGGACGGGTTGTAATTTGTAAAAAACCCGCTTCAAATATCCACCCGACCCGCTTCAAATGTGTTTCGCTCTCAAGAGTTTCAACTCTCTGTCTCTCTCGCTCCTCACCCCACTCTCCCGATCTCTCTCAGGATCCAGCAGTGTTCCATCCTCGATCCATTCTTGTCGCCTGAGCCTTCGATCTCGATCCAGCGGTGCAATGCAGATCCAGTCCTCCTCCTCACTCCTCTCTCCTGATCTCTCACACCGCAGGTGCCCATGATAAAAGCCTCAAATTTTTGCATCAATCGATCTAGGGTCCTTGACATCTGATTCTTCTTCTCTCTTCGTTTGTTGATCCGATCCGTTGGAACTTGGAAGAGGAGAAGAGTTGCCGAATTGGGATTCTAGCCTTCTAGGGTTTCTGAATTCTGACTATGATGGAATTGGCTTTCTTCTGAAATTTATTTCTGGTTTCATCTTTTACTTTTCCCATTTTTGTGTAAACCTTTCTAATTTATTGAAGAACTTTGTTTGATCATCATTTTGTTGTGAAGATTTCTCTGTGGGCAACATTTATATGTTATAATGTTATAATTGTTGGTATCTCTCTTACAGGAATCAATCTGACAACTAATCAAAGATCACTGAGATATCAAAATCTAATTGGCCAGGTCGGCAAATATCAGGTGGAGGTTTTCCGTTCAATAGAACGTTCCTTAATTTAAGAACCACCTTTCAATTTCCTTCCTTGGTTAAACACCAATTAGACTGAATATAAATCAGTCTCGATATACTGTAAAGTATATCCCCTGTATAAAGGACTTAATCTACTTATACAGTATTTGGAGTGAGGTACGCTTAGAGCGAATCTCCCTAAGACAATTACGTCCCCGCACCGGTGCTGACGGGATAATGGACGCTGGTCTCCCAAGATACAACACTCCTTTACGGTATTTGGATAGCACTACCAAATCACCGTACGGTCGAACCGTAGTCCCAGTACCTTCCACAGGATCGTTGAAGCAGCGGTACAAGGACAAATTTCGAATGAATATTTGCCTTTACTTTGGAGTAGCACTCACTGTTGAGGATGAAGGAAGGTTGAAGAATATTTTTCTTTAGAAGTACCAGATTCAGAAAACAATTCTATAACAGAATCCGTTGATTTTTCCGATTCCTCTTTCAGAACAAATTTCGCAGATCATCATCTTTGGAAGTCGCTTTCCTACTTTACGCTGGAAGCCCAGTTCAGAACTCCGAATTTCACTTCAGATCAGAACTTAGAGAAGAGAGAGAGAGAGAGAACGTTTGCTGTTGGTGTATTTTAGAAAGGGAATCCGGAGCGCTATTTATAGCGCTCCGGGAGGGGCATTCCCGTCCGATAAATCCCAACAGTTGCAGCGGTTTCGGACAGAAACCGTCGCAACTGTTCGGTCCAAACCGCCCACTGCCCAACCGTTTTCAGACATCCGTTGGCGGGGGCGGTTCGGATCCGTTCGCAGGCGATTCGGATCCGGAGTGGCCCATACCCGTGAGACCTGATTTCAAAAAAGAACCAGGCAGGGTAGGAACCCGAACCCGGGCCTGGGCCCGGACCAGGCACCGGCGCCGGCCGACCGGCCGCCGCCGCCAGCGGCGGCGCGCGCGCGGCATGCACACATGTGCGGGCGGGCATAGATCCCTCCCAATCGCGCGCGAAAACTCAAGTACCCAAAGGGCACGCCCTTTGTTCTCAATTTTCTCTATTTATACACCACAAACTTTCATCCCATGGCCAAGTGGGACTAAATGCTTTTAGCTACCTTTAGTCCCATTTTGGCTTTGAATTAGGCAATCTTTAGACTTGAATATCTCATTCATTCGAAGTCGGAATTGAACATGTGATATATACCACGTTCATCCCAATGGAAGGAGAACACACTCCAACCATCATCCAATTGATTTGATCAACGGATCGTGCCATAATTCAGCTCAAAGATTTGCTTTTATATTCTTCAATTCCAACAATCCCCCACAATGAATAGAGATTCAAGGAAATGACACACAAAAGACTGACTCTATTGTAAAAGGTACTTGAGAAAAGAAACTGCATAAGGATAGGTGAATTAGGTTGAACCTTCCATAGCGAAAGCTTTATCGGACTTACTGGCTAATCAGTGAACTAAGTCTTGAACTGTTAGCCGTTAGTGTAAGCCAAGTCAACAAGCTTCACACAGTGACTTTCCAAATTAACTTTGGTTCTCGGTTGTGTCCGTTTTGGCCCTGGACATTCTTGTTTCAGAGAGTATCTTTAGGGAAAACAGCCTCCATAGAAATTCCCAAAGAGCCGACCCAACTCTATACTCACATAGGTGATGGACCTATTAAGAGTAGTCTACTCTACTCCACTTGTTTAGTAACAAGATATAGGCATCATTAAAGCGTTAAGCTTATCCTTAATCCACTTGTAGAAAAGCACTTATGTGCACCTTAGGAATGGATTGGAGTCAAGCTCCCAAGTGTTACTTGCTGAGTCAATCATAACTAGTTTTTTTCCTCTTGAACTTAGTCCGTGGGATCTCCAGTTGCTAAGTGAGGTTTCCATTAAGCTGACTCGGTAAGGTTAGGCTTTTAGACCCATTCCCCTCGATGCGCAGTTTATACGCTCTCCACTTAAACCTTTAGTAAGCGGATCCGCTAAATTATCCTTTGACGATACAAAGTCAATAGAGATAATTCCATTTGAGAGCAACTGCTTCACGGTATTATGTCTACGACGAATATGTCTAGACTTACCGTTGTATATAATATTTTGTGCCCTAAATATAGCTGCTTGATTATCGCAGTGTATACATATAGCGGGCACTGGCTTTTGCCATAATGGTATATCTTCTAAGAATTATCGAAGCCATTCTGCTTCTTCTCTAGCCTTATCTAAGGCTATGAATTCCGATTCCATAGTGGAACGGGCAATACATGTTTGCTTAGAAGACTTCCATGATACCGCTGCTTCTGCTAGAGTAAATACGTATCCGCTAGTTGTTTTGATTCCTCAGAATCTGCAATCCAATTAGCATCATTGTATCCTTCCAGTACAGATGGATACTGTCCATATCTCAAGGCATATTCCTTGGTATGTGATACGTAACCCAATACTCGTAGTAGAGCGGTCCAATATAGATCACTAGGATTACTAGTGTATCTACTTAACTTGCTTACAGCGTAAGCAATATTGGGTCTAGTGCAATTCATCAATACATTAGACTTCTGATAATCTGAGAATACTCCAACTGGCGTATTCCAGTTCCTGTATTCTTATGAAGGTGGATGTGTGGGAGAAAAGGATTTGTATTTTCCTTTATCCCATGATCCTTGAATCTTTCTATCATCTTATCCACATAGTGAGATTGAGATAGACTGATTCCATCTAGTGTTCTGGTGATTTTAATTCCTAAAATTACATCAGCAACCCCAGATCTTTCATATCAAACTGTTGGATAACATTCGTTTAGTGGACTTAATAATTTCAATATTAGTCCCAAGTATCAACATGTCGTCTACATAAAGACAAACAATGATACATGCATTTCCAACTGTTTTAGTGTACACACACTTATCGCATTCATTGATAGTGAATCAATCTTTGATCATGACACTATCAAATTTCTCATGCCATTGTTTTGGAGCCTGCTTTAACCGTATAAGATTTTACCAATTTACACACCTTGTGTTCTTGGCCCTTAACTATAAATCCTTCAGGTTGCTCCATATATATATCTCTTCATTAATTTACCATTTAAGAATGCAGTCTTGACATCCATTTGATGGATATCTAAGTTGTGCAATACTGCAATTGCAAATCAACATCCGAATGGACGTTATTCTTATTACTGGTGAATAAGTAGTCAAGTCCTTCTTTTTGTCGATAACCCTTGGCTACTAATCTAGCCTTGTACTTATCGATAGATCCATCGGGTTTTAATTTTCGTTTGAAAATTCACTTACACCCAATGGTTTACTGCCAGGAGGCAAGTTTACCAATTCCCAAGTATGATTACTTAGTATGGATTCTATTTCGCTATTTATAGCTTCTTTCCACATTTGTGCTTCTGGGGTTGACATAGCCTCTATAAATGTTTGAGGCTCGCTTTCAATTGCGTATGCTATGAAATCTGGACCAAAGATTTTGAGATTCTAAATCTCTGACTCTTCTTGGTTCAATTTCTGCATTAACATTCGTTCCTCGGGGCTTTCGTCTCTGAACGCCATCTCGTGTGTTCTTTTCCCAGAAGTCCTATCTGCTTCCCGTTTGTACGAAAGATGTCTTCAAAGAACACAACTCTAGATTCGATAATCATGTTTACATGAATATCTGGTATCTCTGATTTATAAACCAGAAATCTGTAGGCACTACTATTCAAGGCATAGCCTATGAATATGCAGTCCATAGTTTTTGCTCCCAACTTAGTCTTTTTAGGTAATGGTGCTAGCACCTTTGCTAGGCACCCCCACATTTTGAGGTAATGGTAGGAAGGTGTCCTTCCATGCCATAACTCGAATGGTATAAGACCAAGTTTCTTGTGGGGTACTCTATTTAGAATATAATTTGCAGTTAATAGAGCTTCCCCCCACAAGTTCTGCGGAGCTCTAGAACTTACGAGCATGAAATTAACCATCTCCTTCAAAGTTTTGTTCTTCCGTTCAGCAATTCCATTCTGCTGAGGAGTGTATGGTGCTGTAGTTTGATGGATTATACCAAATTAGCACATAACTCACTAAATCATTTGATTCATATTCTCCACCTCTATCGGATTTTAGAATCTTGATTTTCTTGTTGAGTTGATTCTCAACTTCGCTTTATATGTTATAAACATATTTATTGCCTCATCCTTACTGTTTAAAAGATACACATACAGTATCTTGTACAGTCATCAATAAAGTATGATCAATACAGTATAAAATTACTTTTTCACGCTATCGCTATAACCCACGTCAATGAAGAAGAAATAAGCCAATTGATGTTGGCATAACTCATCACACAGATCGCTATCAAGGTTGATTTCGATCATTGAGTGAATGATTTTTTCGCCAACTTGCCTCAACACAAATCTCACACTGCGAATTTCTTCCAAGTTGAGTTTAGGATATATCCCAGATTAGACCAGTTCTTTAAAGACTTGTAATTTACATGCCCTAATCTAGCATGCCACAAAATAGGAGACTCAAGCCAATAAATAGAAGAATTTCCTTTATTTATAAGCTTCGGGTACAAATACACGGACTTTTTTATCTACCATTGCAACATTGGCTTTAAAAAGTCCATCAACAATATAACCCTTTCCCACATACATCCCTCCCTTAATAAGTACAAATTTGTCGGATTCAAAAACATTCTAAATCATTTCTTACTAAGTATTGATCCGGAGATCAAATTCTTGCGGATGTCTGGAACATGAAGCACATCGTTAAGAGTAAGCTCTTTCCCCGATGTCCACTTCAGGATGACCTTGCCCTTTCCTTCAACCTTTAAGGAAGCTGAATTACCCATGAATAGTTGCTCATCTTGATCTAGCCTTTGATATTCTGAGAATAACAATTTCTCCAAGAAGATGTGCCGAGTAGCTCCCGTGTCTACCCACCAATCCTTATTATTGGTTGTCAGATTCACTTCTGACACCACAGCTGAAAGACTTGGTGATTCATGGTTGGTCATGTTCGCCTGTGGTGGCTCTTCTTATTCTTTTTGAGACGGCTGCGATATTCATTAGCCTTATGCCCTTCTTTGTTGCAGATATAGCAGTTCCTTGAATCGCATGCTTTTACAGTCTTGGGCCTTGCCTTTGTACCCTGGGAAGTCTTCTTCCGCTTTAAGCCTTTGGAAGTAGACGCTTTCCCCTTTGAGTCCTCGATCACATTTGCTTTTGCTTCGTAGGAGTTCTTGCTGCTCCTTTTCTCGACTTGCGGTTGTTCTCCTCGATACGAAGCCTCACAATGAGATCTTCCAACTTTAGCTCCTTTCGCTTGTGCTTCAGGTAGTTCTTGAAGTCTCTCCACGCAGGTGGGAGTTTCTCCATGATAGTTGCAACCTGAAAAGTTTCAGGAAGAATCATACCTTCGGCTTCTATCTCGTGCAAGATAAGTTGGAACTCTTGCACCTGACTGATTACAGTCTTGCTATC
Organism: Agave tequilana; assembly: GCA_038442645.1. NCBI lineage: Eukaryota > Viridiplantae > Streptophyta > Magnoliopsida > Asparagales > Asparagaceae > Agave > Agave tequilana. The sequence continues at coordinate 127,464 of JAVJIF010011233.1, read as the reverse complement.
CACCATTTTGTATTCCAGAAATCGTCCTACGACGAACTTCTTGGTACCAGCATCCTCAGTCTTGTACTTCTTGTCAAGACTGGCCCATAACTTCTTTGCCGTAGTGATAGGACTGTAGACATTATAAAGAGAGTCATCCAGTCCATTTAAAACATAATTTCGGCAAAGGAAGTCACCTTGTGTCCAAGCATCGACTGGCAAGGACTGAGTCCCGATCAGTTCCGGGTTCTGGTGGATCCTCCTCAGGAATTTGGCCAGATGAAGAGTGGTCAAGTAAAGAGCATCTTCTGTTGCCACCTCTTGAATTCTGTGCGTCAAACTTTCCTGGCTTCTCCAGCTTCGGGTTAGGAAGTGGAGTAGGCATCAAAGCTTGGAGCTGCATGTTTGGTGCCTTGCTTGTACTATCTTGATTAGTATCAGACATTTCCTGCAAGTTCAAGCAGAACAGAAGTAAGAAACGTTAATTGTCTTAAGATTGTTGGTATTCTGCTTAACAGGAATCAATCTGACAACTAATCAAGATCACTGAGATATCAACAATCTAATTGGCCAGGTCGGCAAATATCAGGTGGGAGGTTTTCCGTTCAATAGAACGTTCCTTAATTTAAGAACCACCTTTCAATTTTCTTCCTTGGTTAAACACCAATTAGACTGAATATATATCAGTCTCGATATACTGTAAAGTATATCCCCTGTATAAAGGACTTAATCCACTTATACAGTATTTGGAGTGAGGTACCTTAGAGCGAATCTCCTTAAGATAATTACGTCCCCCGCACCGGTGCTAACGGGATAATGGACGCTGGTCTCCCAAGATACAACACTCCTTCATGGTATTTGGATAGCACTACCAAATCACCGTACGGTCGAACCGTAGTCAACCAGTACCTTCCACAGGATCGTTGAAGCCGGTACAAGGACAATTTCGAATGAATATTTGCCTTTACTTTGAAGTAGCACCCACTGTTGAGGACGAAGGAAGGTTGAAGAATATTTTCTTCAGAAGTACCAGATTCAGACAACAATTCTATAACAGAATCTGTTTTGAAATCGCTTTCCTACTTCACGCTGGAAGCGGGCGGTTCGGATCCGTTCGCCTAGGCGATTCGGATCCGAGTGGCCCATACCCGTGAGACCTGATTCAAAAAGAACCCAGGCAGGGTAGGAACCCGAACCCGACCCGAGCCCGGCACCGGCGCCGCCAGCGGCGGCGCGCGCCGCGGCATGCCACATGTGCGGGCGGCATAGATCCCTCCCATCGCGCGCGAAAACTCCAGTACCCAAAGGGCACGCCTTTTGTTTTCAATTTTCTCTATTTATACACCACAAAACTTTCATCCCATGGCCAATGTGGGACTAAATGCTTTTAGCTACCTTTAGTCCCATTTTGGCTTTGAATTAGGCAGTCTTTTGACTTGAATATCTCATTCATTCGAAGTCGGAATGAACATGTGAATATACACGTTCATCCCCCATGGAAGGAGAACACACTCCAACCATCATCCAATTGATTTGATCAACGGATCGTGCATAATTCAGCTCAAGATTCGCTTTTATATTCTTCAATTCCAATAATAATAACATAACATGGCATGTTTTATCAAAACAGACTGTTGCTATTCATTCTATGTTATAATGTTAGCTCATTGGGATCTTTGCTATTTCATTTTGTTGCTTATTATGTTTGATCATGTCAAAATTTCTTCTCATACATCTAAATCTTGCTCTATTAAATTATTATTTCTAATAGCCATTACTCGAACTGATTTATTCTGGCAATTTGGCATATGTTATTAATTTGAGAATTTGTTTTTGAGAGAGTTTGTTAATTAGAGATACTAAATCAGTTAGATGCTAAAAGAGCTATCCATTGTTTACTGATTTTTATTAGCTTCGCATTTTTGCTTCAGTTTAAATACTTCTGATTTGAATTTCAGTAGAGGCAAATAATGCATCAAAGTTTAACCCTATTATGTAACATTTTAAATATTAGATTAATTTTTTGTTTAATTTTATCTAAATCTTCTCTTATATAATGATTCTTCTTTTATATTGCTGCTCTAAACTGTTAAACATGGATAGGTTATCATGTCGCAAAGAAATCTTCTTTCATTTTTTAAGAAAATGATGAGCCTCCTTCCAAGTTACAAAGAGTCGACCTAGGGAAGTTGAGGAGCAACCTCCTTCCACAATCTCAACTTCCTTGAATGAGATTGAGGCCACTTCTATAGAGCGTGATCTGGGAAAACGTTGTCCAATATCGGCATTCTTGTCGATGAAGCTCTTGATGAAGGTAATAGAGAGCAAAGTAATTGTTTTGAGATTGTTGATGGTGAAGGTTAAGTAAGAGAGTGCTTCTTTGATATTGTGGAGGTGGTTGACACCAGACATTGACCCTTAAAAGTGAGATATGTACTATTCTTGCTCGTTATGATCTCCAAGTCCAAAATATGTGAGGCCAAGGGTATGATGGCGCTAGTAATATGCGCGGTGCTAGGAACGGATTACAAGTGTTGTTCCTTAAAGATTGATTATATGCATATTATGTGCATTGTTTTGCACATCAGTTGCAATTAGCATAAGTTTGTAGTGTCTAAAGGTGCGTGAAATTTGGCAATTATATTCAAATTTGAGTGTCGCTGTCAATTTTCTTTGTACTTCTGCTAAGTGTTTTGTTGAGTTAAAATTTGCTCGGGAAGCTGAAATTGTACATAAAGTGATTACTGGAGAACTTAATACACGTCAAGGGTGTAATCAGACTCGTACTCTACAACGAGCTGGAGCTACACGTTGGAGCTCCCATTGGCTCTATGACTAGGCTAATTGAGATGTTTAGAGCCGCTAGCACAGTTCTTAAGAACATAACTGATAATGCAATCGACTCTAAGGTGCGTCTTGAGGCCGACGGTGCATATAATGCAAAGGTATCATTTAACTTTGTGTTTACCTTGCACTTGTTAAATGAAGTATGGAAATCACCGTTATACTTTGTCAAGCTCTTCAACGCAAATCGCAAGACATTTTAAATGCCATGAGTTTTGTCTCAAGTACAAAAGTGCTTCTTCGGAAACTTAGAGAAGATGGTTGGGACACCTTTTTTTGAAAAGGTGATATTATTTTGTGGAGAGCATAAAATTGAGATGGGTGAAATGATGCTCAGTATAAATATGATAAGCGTCGGTATAGTCATCGAGATAACATTACAGTTGAGCATTACTACCGTATAGATGTATTTAATGCTATTATTGTTTTTCAACTTATTTAAACAGTAGATTATCTGAGCAAGCAATGGAGCTCTTCATACTCAACTTGACTTTGAATCTTATTGATTACTTCAAATCATCTAAAGTTGATGATGCTTGCATCCTGGCAAAAAAATTTATCCTCAAGATTTCATTATTGTTGTCTAAGAGACTTGAGAAGACAGTTGGCACATTTCGAGCATAACGTTGTTCGCGATGAAATATTTCAGAATATGTCTTCTCTTTCAGAATTATGTTGAGATTGGTTGAAACAAGAAAAGCAGAAATCTTAATCTCGATTGATAGACTGATCAGGCTTGTGTTGATTTTTCATGTTTCCACGACGACTACTACATGGACATTTTCTGCTATGAAAATTGTGAAAACAACTCTTCGGAACAAGATGGATAATGAGTTTCTTGTCGATTCCATGATCATCAAAATTGAGAAGAACTTGCTAGAAATATTGATTTGAATTCGATAATTGATTATTTCTACTCTTAAATGATCGAAAGGTTCAGCTGAGTAATTGGAGAATTGGACAAATTAACATATTTTGATTTTTTTTGGGGCAAATTTTGTATACATTAGGGATTATGATATAAAATCTCTCCTTTATTTTCGAACTTTTTATGTAGATTTTTTTTAAGCGTATGTTATAAAGATTGCAGCCCCCTCAAATTTTATTCTTAGTTCCACCCCGGTTTCCAAGGAATCCTGACTTTTGTTTGATGGATATTAACTTAAATTTAGTTGTGGTTTTTTCTTATATATCTACTGAATATTTTGTTCAGTTTAAGCATTTTACAATTAATACCCGACCATATGCGAAGTGATGCACGAAGCACGATTACACCCAAACATTTGCATATTCGAAGTCCCAAGACTCACATTTTTATTGTCAAAGTTTCACTCGTTTTACATTTTGTGTGCGCCTGCATGAAGTCTCGTCTCCAGCTCGTAGCTCTTACTGTGAAGAAATACGTACAAGAACCGAACAATGAGCAAGAATTAATGTTAAATTTCTGGCCTAAGATTAAATAGCCACATTAATATATGGAGTAAATCGTAAAAAATCCTCCCAGTTTTATGAAACCTCACCTAACTTTATCCGATTCATTTAAAAACCCCAGTAAAAGACCATCAGTTTTATTCAATTAACTTTTTTTTTTATATAATAGAATCTTATAAATAATTTCCATGCGTTATCTTTGCACAGACTTACGATAATACAACAATATTTTCAAGTAAATTCCATAAAACAAAAAAAATATTTTTGTAATTTGAACAAAAATAAGAAAGTGCTTTGCAAAACGCTAATAGTAAGAATTTTTTTTTTTTTCAATTTACCCATACATAAAAATAAGACTTATTCTCTAAATATCCCATTTAACTTTCTAGGTTATTCCACGGTACCCGCTAAACTATCACACACAAAAATTGTGGTCAGCTGGACATTTGGGAGGTGGCCCGTATTTGTCACAATTTTATGATAATTTTACCCTTACCTAGCATGTATCTCGCACGTGTTTTAATGTTTTAAGTTGAATCTTAATTAAATCTTATTTAAAACCTAATTAGATCCTACCTAAATCTTAGTAAAATATTAATTAATCCTGATACAACCTTAAGAGGCGGACAACACCAAGCGATGGCGGACATCCCGACATCGGTGAGACCCCGGGACAGGTGGCTTCCATGGATGGCAAGCTTCCCAGACCACCGTGACCAGCAGTCCCGACTGCAACAACAGCGACTCTAACATCAATCACATTCCTCCCCTCCAAGCAGTTAGTGAGACATCCCAAGCTCTCGATTTCATGTTCTTCCTCTTCAATTAAATTGAGATCCAGCGACGACTTTGTCGCAGTGTTTGAAGAGTCTTCGACCTTGAGAGAGAGCTTGGAGGCGCGGATGCTGCTCAGGAGCATGAGACAACGCTTGGAGACGCAGGCAGAGTTGCTTCTCTCGTGGTTTTCAGGAAGTCGGGAAGGATCTCGTAAAGGCACTCATCAGGAAGAGCGTCGAACAAGCAGGGCTTGGGATTCTGGTGCAGCTTCCTCTTCTCTAAAAAAGGGAGAGTTGTATCTCGACCTCTTGCGAGGCGAGCTGTAGAGCGGTCCGCCGGGGTGAATATCACCGTCTCTTGAAAATTTTAATCATAAACTTCACCAAACAATCTCTATCATTTCTCATACAATTTCTGTACAAAATCACATAAAAACCCAAAATTTGAACAAAATTTCTATGTTGAAATTCATAAAACAATCACAATATATTATTTGGGGCACGAGAGGGGGCAGAGCAGGATCACCGCCGCTCGATCTAGGAGAGAGAGGTAGAGAAATTTGGAAATAAAAATTAAGAGTATAATAATAATTTTATTTCTCAGGAATTTGTTTTAATTGTTTGAGGGCTAGGGAGTAAATGGTCATTTTGTATGCCCGTTAACAGCATTACAAAGAGTTTACTTGGAACATTAGTTTATGAAAATATTTTGAAAATTCTTGAGTTCAGATCTGAGAAAGTCCAGAAAGTTAATCAGAGTATTTAGAAAATAAGACTCAAAATAATAAGACAACAATCTATGATTTAGTTGTAAGCTTATTTTCTAGATACCTCTTAAATTTTACTAGTTATCAAGAAGACCCTCGTCAATTTTTGAAATCTCAAAAATACCCGCCCTCAGCTATTTTTCAAAATTTTCAAAAATATCTTATTGTCTGCGGTTGGTGATTTGGTGATCAGGACGTTATTATTTCTATTTAATGATGAAATTATCCTTAATTTGCAAATGTTATTTTATGAGAGAAGAGGGGAAAAAATCATTTTTAACTCGCCGTTAACACCAAGGCCTGAAGGTTGAGGAGACTATTTTGAGTTTTAGAGATTTAAAAGAGAGTTTTTTTTTTTTTGAGAAAACCAGTTTAAAAAAATATTAAGAAAATAAGCCTTACATCAAAATTATATAACGTCTCTCTTACATGACATAAAAAACAACCACCACTCTCACATCCACGCCTTACAATGAAAGTTATTCCCCAGTGAAACAAGACTACTATTTTGCATAGTTACTAGTACTATATATAAGCAACATCACACAAGCACCATACAGTAAATAGATATGAATGTGATCTTGATCTAGTGAATGGCCAGGCAGCTTCTCCTTGATCTTCTCCATAACCCTTTCTTCTCTGGGTCATAGTGCCCGGTGGTTGTCGTCGTCGTCGTCGTCGTAGTAGCAGTCCCTGTGCCGTGGTGGCCTGCCTGTGCCCGTTCCCGTCCGTGCCGGGCAGCTTCTCCTTGACTTTCTCCTTCAGTCCCTTCTTCTTCCTCCTTCCTCCCATTCCGTCATCCTCAGACTGCAACCAAATTTCCAAGTTACACAAACGCTCTTTTCAAGTTGGGGTCAACTTTTAGGAGCTATGAAATGTGGCTCCGTCCTTCCTCTAAAGGAAAATGTATAATAATATTTGTTCTTGCTTTCTTTTCAATTTTTTTTATCATAGCTTAAGTATGGAGAGAATTTTTTTTATTTGCATTGAATCGTATCTCGCTCTCTCCAACCATATAATATTCTTCTCCTTAAAAAGAAATACTTACTATTACTACAAAGCTACGCCGCTAAATTACTATTATGCTACAGTGGCATTAAAATTATTCGAATGTGTTGGTTTCAGCATCAAATTACATAACAAAATTTTGGATAAAAAAGAGCGCGAAAAAATAATTATATATATATACACACACACACAGAGCTGGAGCTGGAGCTGCCGAGCGGTGGAGAATGCCGCCGCCGCGCTGCTCCTTCGCCGGATGCGTCATCTGCGGCTGCCCACCAGCTCCAGTGGTGCCGTAGGAAGCAGTACCGGTGGCGGTCCCTTGCGTGCCGTATCCCTCGTTCCCGTAAGCGTCGGTGGTCTGTTGGATCGGGTTCCCGTACTGATCCGTCTGCCCGACCCGGTTCCCGTACTGATCCCTCATGGCCATCTTTCTTCACTGCTGCTCTGCTGCTGTGCTCTCTCTCTCTCTCTCTCTCTCTCTCTCTCAGTTTTTTTTGTTGGCGAGATGAGAATTGAAGGGAGAGTGAGGAGTTTATATCGAGAGAGGGGGGAGAGAGAAACGGTGAGGTGAGTGTAAGGCCGGGAGGTGATGGGACTCGGCATAGAAGAGGAGTAGATGACACGAGTAGGGGTGGCATGCGGCGGAGCACCTCGATGAGAGGGAGAGACGACACGCGGGTCGGGGTAGTGTTAGATAATACTGAACTGTAGTCAACTTCAACATAGGGGGCTATTTTGACATGTTATCTGCGCAGGGAGCTGATTTGAGAAAGATTTCCGCTATAGGAAATTACATCAAATAAAGGTTGTTGGCTCCGTATCACAAGTAGTTGATGGAGATACTATCTCGTCTTCCAACTGATGGTACATTCAATCAAACTCGCCCGATAGACCGAAAGACTGGTTTTAAGGAAGCATAGTGAAATGACTTAAAGGCCATCTATTTTCTCTCTCATCTCTAGTTATAATTAATACTGTATGCTTGAGAGTCCTTGAAAATTGAATAACCCACGGTAGATCCGTAGTCACTACGGAACAGGGTTGGTGAGGGCTTGACAGGTTCGGGAGCTGGACACGTGTGAGGGGGGAATGGGTCTGAGCGCCGGTGTTGTCTCTCCATGTGGAGGTCGGTTGAGAGGCGGAAGTGGCCTGGCACGTGACTTGCACGGGGGAGCGAGTTTTTTAAGCTCAAAACGCAAGAGCTTTTATTGGGTTATTTTCTACTTTAGTTTTCATCGTACTACAGCCTCTTTTGCATGGCTATTTGTTAGTTTGTGACAAGCAACATTTATTGCATGATCTTAACAAAGGCTGGTTTTTTGAGAAGATACTGTTGCAGTTGCCGCTTTCAACAAATTAAACACTATTTATGTGCATTACAAAACACTTGTAGCATTTGCTTGTGATGAATATCAGTTAACCTTAATTAGGAATCCAATATTAATTAACCAAGGTTAAGTGGTCCACCTTAATGTGAGATTAACATTCTCCCACTTGGATCATTAACTGATTAGGTTAAAACTTTAGAAAACAAATAAAAGAAAGACTCATTTGAAAATCATTTTGACTCCATTGGATTCCATACTGAAAAACTTGACACGTGATCACGAATTTAAAAAACAACAACTGATAAGCCCAAATATGAAATACCGTAATACTGCAATTAGTTTGGACTACCAATGCGAGTCATAGCGGTTATACAACATCCACGTCATACTCCCTTCTATGTACCACAACATTGATAACCCTTACTAATTGAGTCCATAACCAAAATGACCCCTGTAATTGTCTTGTAAAGACATTTCCTGTTTAACAAACATCCATACATAATATGTGCACACATAATTGGATAATAGGAAACACAGAAACAAAACTTTTATTTGTACAATAATGTCAATTACATAAGTACCAAAATACACATTTACAGATTGCCCAAAAGACCCATTCTTACAACATGTTCCTTAAATGTCTTTGGAGGCAATCCCTTTGTCATTGGATCAGCAACCATTAAAGTGGTACTTAAACTTACAATTGACACCTTTTGTTTCTCAACTCTTTCTCTAACCACCAAGTACTTAAGTTCTATGTGTCTAGAACCATTAGAGTACTTACCATTCTTAGAGAAGAATACGGCTGCTGTATTGTCACAATATATCGTCAGCGGCCTGGCAATAGAGTCAACTACACCAAGTGCTGAGATAAATTCCTTAGCCATAATGCATGATTTGTGGCCTCAAAACAAGCTATGAACTCAGCCTCCATCGTGGATGAAGCAATAATGGACTGCTTCACACTCTTCCACGAGATTGCCCCACCTGCTAGTAAGAAAATAAATCCTGAGGTAGACTTCCTGCTATCTGGGCAACCACCAAAATCTGAGTCTGAATAGCCGATCACCTCCAACTGATCTGATCTCCTGTATGTGAGCATATAGTCCTTTGTCCCTTGAAGATACCGCATAACCTTCTTAGCCAACTTCCAGTGCTCCATTCCTGGATTGCTTTGGTATCTTCCCAACATCCCAACAGCAAAGCTGATATCTGGCCTGGTACAAGTGCTTGCATACATCAAGCTCCCAACAGCTGATGCATACGGAACTTTCTGCATTTGACCCTTTTCTAAGTCATTTCTGGGACACTGACTACCACTTAATCTGTTACCCTTCTGAATGGGTGCAGGACTGACTGAACACATTTCCATATGAAATCTTTCCAAGACTCGATTGATATACCCTTTCTGAGACAATCCTAGCAATCCTTGAGATCTATCCCTGAAGATCTCTATGCCAATAACATAATTTGCCTCACCCATATCAACCATCTGAAAATTCTTGGTAAGATAGCTTTTAGTTTCATACAGCAAACCAAGATCACTACTGGCTAACAAGATGTCATCTACATACAGAACCAGAAAAATAAACTTGCTCCCACTGATCTTTAGATATATACACTGATCAACAGTGTTTTCTGTAAATCCAAAAGAGGTAATGGTATCGTTAAACTTTATATACCATTGCCTGGAAGCTTGTTTAAGTCCATATATAGATTTCTTTAATTTGCAAGCCAAGTGTTCTTGTTCTTTAATTGCGAACCCTTCAGGTTGCTCCATGTAGATATCCTCATCCAAATTTCCATTTAGAAAAGCAGTTTTCACATCCATTTGATGTAACTCCAAATCATAATGAGCTACTAGTGTCATAATGATTCTAAGAGAATCCTTCTTTGATACTGGAGAGAAGGTCTCTGTATAGTCAATGCCTTCTTTCTGAGTGAAACCTTTGGCCACAAGTCTAGCCTTATATCGTTCGATATTGCCTTTAGAGTCGCGCTTGGTCTTAAAGACCCATTTACACCCGACTTTCTTACAGTTATAAGGCAATTCAACGAGATCCCAGACTTGATTTTGGTCCATAGATTTCAACTCATCTTTCATAGCATCAACCCATTTACTAGAATCATTGCATTCTATGGCTTGTGAAAATGAAACTGGATCTTTATTAATCCCAATATCATAGTCAGATTCCTGTAGATATACCACATAATCATCTGAAATGGCAGATCTTCTTTCCCTTTGAGATCTTCTCAAAGCTGCCGGTTGTGGTGGTTTTACAATATTTTCAATGGGAATATCCTCATGGAGTGGTGAACGAACATTAACTTGTTGTTCTGGTATCTCAACTTGATGGTCAAGCTGAGGGACAACAATTTCTCTTGAAGGAAAGGGTATTGGGATATTTACCCTTACCACTTCAAGATCTACCTTTCTTGGTTCAGCACTCCCACTAATTTCACACCATTTTTCAGGAATCTGGCATTACCAGTTTCAACTATTCTTGTACTATGGTTAGGACAATAAAATTTGTATCCCTTAGACTTATCTGGATAACCAATGAAATACCCAGATATTATTTTTAAGTCTAATTTCTTTTCTTGTGGATTATATATTCTAGCCTCTGCTGAACAACCCCAACATGTAATGTCTTAAACTGGGTTTCCTACCAGTCCACAACTCGAAAGGAGTTGTTGGGACAGCCTTACTAGGAACCCTGTTCAAGATATACATAGCAGTCTTTAGGGCTTCATTCCACAATGAATTGGGTACATTTTAGAAGCTCATCATGCTCCTAACCATATCCATAAGTGTTCGGTTCCGCCTTTCAGCAACACCGTTCTGCTGAGGCGTACCTGGCATTGTGTATTGAGCACAAATGCCATGCTTTTCTAGAAATTTGGAAAATGGGCCAGGATGTTGTCCTGACTCATCATATCTACCATAAAATTCACCACCTCGATCTGATCTTATGATTTTAACCTTTCTATCTAATTGTCTCTCGACTTCTGTAATGAACACCTCAAGGATGTCAACAGCCTGAGACTTTTCATTAATTAGATACACATAACCATAACGTGACAGATCATCTATAAAGGTAATGAAATATCTCTCTCCAGTAAAACATGGAATGGAGAGTGGTCCGCAAATATCTGTATGAATTATTTCCAGGAGTTCTTTACTTCTTGTGGCACCTTTCTTAGTGTGTTTGGTTTGCTTCCCTTTTATGCAATCCACACACACATCAAAATCAGTGAAGTCTAGGTTATCCAAAATCCCAGTCTTCACTAATCTTATAATTCTATCCCTGGAGATATGCCCCAGTCGCCTATGCCACAAGATTGAGAATTTTTCATTTATTAAGCCACGTTTTATACCAACATTCGAATGCAGAGATAATAAAGATTGTGCAAACTCATCATTCAATGAAATTTTATATAAACCATCACATAAAATTCCATGTCCAACCGGAATTGAATTATACATTAAAGAGAGTTTTCCACAACTAAACAAAACAGAATATCCAAAAACATCTAATTTGGATAAAGACATTAAGTTTCTTGAAATCGAAGGTACATAAAAAGTATCCTCAAGATCCATCTGATGACCCGTCTCCAAGAGTAGTCGATAAACACCAACATATTCGACCTCCACTTTGAGACGGTTCCCCATAAAGACGAATCTCTCACTTTCCTTCGGTTTCCGGGTTGTAAGGAATCCCTGCATTGAATTAGTTATGTGAGTTGTGGCTCCAGAGTCAATTCACCAAGTATTAGAAGGAACTTCAGCAAGATTTGATTCAAAAACATACAAAAGAAAGATTTGTACCTTTCTTTTCGAACCAAGCTTTCCTCTTATTGCAGTCCTTCTTCACATGTCCTTTTCTGCCACAGAAGTAGCATTTGACAGTGAAAGCTTTTCTATGACCTTGGCTACTTTCCCCATGGTCATTTCCTTTCTTTGATGGAAATCTCTTACCTCTTCCATATTTACTTTTCTTATGGATACCTCCTGAAGTTACTGCCAACACTGAGTGCTGTCCTTCTTGCCTCAGTCTCACTTCCTCTTGAACACACATACCAGTTAGCTCATTCAAGTTCCACTTATCCTTATGAGTATTGTAGTGGATCTTGAATGGCCCAAACTGAGAAGGAAGCGAGTTAAGGATGAACTGTACCAAGAAGGACTCATCCACTTTCATTCCCAGTGATCCTAGCTTAGCAGCCTTATCAGTCATATTTAGAATGTGTTGTTGAACTCCTCTATTACCATCATATTTCATGGTGGTGAGTTCAGCCATGAGGGTGCCAGCTAATGACTTATCTGCAGACTTAAAACGGTCTTTAACCGCACTTAATAGTTCAGATGCATTAGTTGTAGGAGGGAGTGAAGTCTTGATGTTATTAGCTATGGTCATCTTTATGAACATGAGACTGAGCCTATTAGACCTTTCCCAAGTTTTGGCATGGCTGACCTGTTCTGCTGTACTCTCAGCAGTTACTTCATCAGGTTTATCACTGTTAGAGCCATGTCTAGGTCCAAAACACCCAGTGTAAACTGTACATGTTCAAACCACTCTGAAAAGTTGGTACCATCCAAGGCCGGAATGCTGGTGGCATGAGTGTGAAGGGAAGTAGGGACGTTCACTGAAACATAATAGGACATTGCTCACATTAGGCCACAAATCAATACAAGTTTTAAATTTAATTAAGATGAACTATTGATATCACTTTGATTTCTCCTTTAGGCGAAACCTAAGCATATCTAGTGTTCACTCTTTAGGTGAGAACTTTTATCACCTATGTAGGTCTAATATAATTTATGTCACTTAGTTAGTAAGTCATGTTACCTTTGGTATCCAATTCCACACCACTAAGTTACATAAATTATACTACCCTACCCCGGTTCATAATTATTTGAAAGAGACTTTCCTTTGGGCCAGTCCCAATCTCCTAACTAGAACCGCCATCGAGAATATTATTGTCTTTTATGTCTTCCTCATTGACAAGTCTTTTATGCAGTTGTATATTCATAAGGTTTACTAACATAGGTCACTTTGGCAACTACTAAATCAATAAGCCTTATGAATACTAAACTAACCAATAATATTCTCTAATCTTTTATTTGAGTAAAGCCATAATACCTCAATACATTACTTGACCAAGCATCAATCATTATTAACACAACAACTTAAATGTGTAATATACATTAATGATTGAATATTAACAAGTATTAGTCGACTACAAGGAAAGATTAGTCGACTTGGGTCAAGTCAAGTCGACTACACATTAGGTCTAGTCGACTAGTGCAAAAGAAAATTAGTCGACTATACCCATATTATTAGTCGACTACAAACTTTATTAGTCAACTTCACATTTAATTAGTCGACTCCTGAATCCAACAGAAAGTTCTCAACTTTCGGGTCACCGAATTAGTCGACTTGGAAATATGATTAGTCAACTATACCCTAATTAGTCGACTAGTCATAAAATTAACTAAAAATCAAGTCGACTCCCTGCAAACAGAGACTTTAAAACTTTCTGGAAAAGGAAATTAGTCGACTATACGATGGGATTAGTCGACTAATAGTCGACGAAGCAGTTATATAATTGCAGTTCCTGCTTAGTCGATTTTAATCCCAAAATTATCAAAAATTAGGGTTTTCAATTCCTTTGATTTTGATCCCAATTTAATTGCATAATTAGAGGAATATGAACATGATATTAGGGCTATTAATCCTCTACAAATTCTACAATTAAAAGATCAAAAATTCGATTTTATGAATTGTTAATCAAAAACCCTAACTTTCCATAATTCCTAAATCCAAGATGTATTGATTCTTTAAACACGGCTCTGATACCAAATGTTGAAAATAACACAACTATAATGCGGATTAAATTAAGCCATGAATCAATACAATCATATACATCTCAAGAAAATTGAAAGCATATACAAATTAAATACATATACGTACCGGAAGCCATTAGAATGGATGAAGATGAAGAACTCCTCTTGTGATCTTTGCAAGTTCCAATCTGTAAAGCAATTCTTCTTGCAAACCCTAATCAAGGCCACTTCTTCTCTCTATCTCTTTTTCCTTTTTACAAAACCTATTTTTCTGTCACTGATGGTATCCTCACAAGGGAGATTTTGTATTTCTTTACAAGAGGAGAGAAGAGGGTCTATTATGCAAGAAAGCCATTATTTGCAAATCCCTAAATTGCAAATAACCACATGTGATAAAACCACCCATCATGGCCCTTTATATCCCACATGATTATTAAATATGCATAAGTGTAACTTTATATTTTGGGCATACATGAATATCAGTTAACCTTAATTAGGAATCCAATGTTAATTAACCAAGGTTAAGTGGTCCACCTTAACGTGAGATTAACACTTTCAAGTTGGGGTCAACTTTTAGGAGATAGGAGATCGGCTACTTCCTTCCTCTAAAAGGAAAATGTATAATAAATTAATAATATTTGTTCTTGCTTTCTTTTCAAATTTTTTTTTTTTTATCATAGCTTAAGTATGGAGAGAACTTTTTTTATTTGCATTTGAATCGTATCTCGCTCTCCCCAGCCCATATAATATTCTTCTCCTTAAAAAGAAATACTTACTATTACTACTAAGCTACGCCGCTAAAATTACTAATTATTGCTACAGTGGCATCAAAATTATTCGAATGTGTTTGTTTCAGCATCAAACTACATAACCAAAATTTTGAATAAAAAAGAGCACGAAAAAATAATATATATATACACACACACACACACTTACAGAGCTGGAGCTGGAGCTGCCGGAGCGGTGGAGAATGCCACCGCCGCGCTGCTCCTTCGCCGGATGCGTCATCTGCGGCTGCCCACCAGCTCCAGTGGTGCCGTAGGAAGCTGTACCGGTGGCGGTCCCCTGCGTGCCGTATCCCTCGTTCCCGTAAGCGTCGGTGGTCTGTTGGATCGGGTTCCCGTACTGATCCATCTGCCCGACCCACCCGGTTACCGTACTGATCCCTCATGGCCATCTTTCTTCACTGCTGCTGCTGTGCTCTCTCTCTCTCTCTCAGTTTGTTTTTGTTGCGAGATGAGAATTGAAGGGAGAGTGGGGAGTTTATATCGAGAGAGGGGGAGAGAGAGAAACGGTGACGGTGAGCGTAAGGGCCGGGAGGTGACGGGACTCGGCATAAAAGAGGAGTAGATGACACGTGTGGGGGTGGCATGCGGCGAGCACCTCGATGAGAGGGAGAGACGACACGTGGGTTGGGGTTAGGGTTAGATGATACTGAACTGTAGTCAGCTTCAACATTTACGGGGTTATTTTGGTAGGTTATCTGCGGAGGGAGCCGGTAAGAGAGAGATTTTCGCTATAGGAAATTACATCAAACAAAGGTTGTTGGCTCCGTATGATGGAGATACTATCTCGTCTTCCAACTGATGGTATATTCAATCAGACTCGCCAATAGACCGAAAGACCGATTTTAAGGAGGCATACTCTTTTGATCTAAAGTTAGCGACCGTGAAATGACTTAAAGGCCATCTATTTTTTTTCTCATCTCTAGTTATAATTAATACGTGTGCTTGGGAGTCCTTGAAAATTGAATAAACTGACCGTAGTCCGTAAGTCACTAACGGAACAGGGTTGGTGAGGGCTTGACACGTTCGGGAGCTGGACACGTGGGAGGTGGGAATGGGTCTGAGCTCCGGTGTTGTCTCTCCATGAGGTGGTCGGTTGCGAGGCGGAAGTGGGCCTGGCACGTGACTTGCACGGGGAGCGAGTTTTTTAAGCTCAAAACGTAAGAGCTTTTATTGGGTCATTTTCTACTTTAGTTTTCTTCGTACTACAACCTCTTTTGCATGAGCTATTTGTTAGTTTGTGACATGCAACATTTATTGCATGATCTTAACAAAGGCTGGTTTTTTGAGAAGATACTGTTGCAGTTGCCGCTTGCAACAAATTAAACACTATTTATGTGCATTACAAAATACTTGTAGCATTTGCTTGTGATGATTATTAATGAAACGGTTTGAACTGTTTGCTTCAGAAATCAATTCAACATACAGCTTGTTGCCTAATTGATGTAGGTTCGAAGGAAGGGGGGTATCAGCTCAGCTGTTCAAGCTCGATGCGCCAACTCCTTACTATGGAAAAGTATATGAGTCGGGGTGTCAACTGGGCCGTGCTGCCGTCCCCTCCACACCTGCCGCCCCTCCCCCCGCCACCTCCGCCCGCCACCCCTCCTCTAAAAAAAAACTTCAAAAATTTATAAATCATCAAATTTGACCGTTGATCCTCTTGGTCCTCAGCTTCAAGTTACAAGGCTGATGACCAACTACTCTACCCAGCAATTATGAAAAGAGTTAGAAAAAATGTATTTAAACCGTATAATAAGTTTTATTTTTTTTAAAATAATTGGGCGGCGAGACAGTCATGTCGCGGCTCCGGGCCAAAATTTGGCCACCGTACCGGCGCAGCCCGGCCCGCTGGACACCCCGGTGTGAGCATGAGCGTGGCAGTGGACGATTTGACGCAGACCACTCAAATCAGTCAGCTACTCCAAACTCATTTTGGTCTCTAGATGATTAAACGCATCATAATCGACAAGGTTTTTTTTTTTTTTCAAATTACATGTGAGATGTAATTTGAAATCAAAATCAATGCACACATACTATCCAACTTCCGTGGGTCACCAAAATCAATGCAATTCGTTGTGACATACAACACATCATAAAATCTACATAAAACAAAGAGGTCAACAAGCTCCAAAACTTCAAACATGTTCAAATTGAAATTGTGTCCAGCTTTACAGCATGGATGTCTCTTGCCTGTTGCTCGAGAGGCCTGAGTGATCCTGCTTGTTCTTGAATAGCAAACATAAAAAAAAATTTAAAATGAACGTGTTTACAAAAATTAGGGAAAAGTAATTCCATGCCTTGCTTTTAAAATTGTTTAATTTTATACCCACATGTAGTTCCAGATTCACTTTTATACCCAAAATCGGGGCCTGATATAATTTTGAAAAGAAGTATCCAATCGGCGCATAGGTACACAATTTATGTTCAGTTAATGATCAATCAATATTTCAATATTGTTGTATTTAGGCTGATTATTTTCTGATCCAGTACTATCATTTCAAAGACTTGTCATAACTTTATCTGCTGACTCCTTATTCACAAATTCTTGTAGTGACCCTTTGCTCCCAAAAATGTTTGATCGGAAGATTAAAGAAAAGAACTTTTATTTCCTTCTTGATTAGTTTCTCAAAGTAAACTTGTACCTCAAATTTTGATAGGGAAATTCTACTTATACCCGCCATTTTTACTGTCTATATCCAACTTATCTTTTCACTCTATATCCAACTTATCTTTTCACTCACTTTTCAGTTTCAAGTTATCATAATTTGCTATGTGCACTCCTAAAACTTTTCAAAATATCATTTTCTATCTTATCATCATTTGAATTTAAAATTACTCACTGAATCCCGTCAAAATAAAACCTTTGGCCATTAGACTGCCTCCATCTCTCTGTCTCATCATCAGCAAACCCCCTCCATATCCTTCTCTCCAAAGCAAATCCCGCATCCTCCATCTCCTTCTATTCGAAGAAAAGTTCCCATCCTCATTCCCTTGTACAACAAAAAGAATCGAAACAAACTCCAGCCAAAAAAACAAAAAAAAACCGAATGAGTATTTTCGGTTGAAATGTTCCGCACGGACTTAGATTATTCGGTTAAAATATTCCGAACAGAAACTAAAATTTCGGTTCGGGTTTTGTGAGGGTAGTGAGGAGCGATTTCATTAGACAAAGGCCTCCATGTTCTTCATGCTCCTTAGTATGCATTTTTTAGAAAACACTGACAGCTTGATTAAAATAAAGAATGAAAGGCAATTAGGACTCGAGAATGGGGACAATTTGAAACAGTTTGCATTAATGGATAGAACGCAATCTAATTCTTGCAATGGCCATGAAGAAACAAGCAGAGGATCTTCTGGGGTAACTATTAGAACAGAAATTAAAATTCGGTTAAAATGTTAGAAACCCTTGGAGAGGAAATAAGAGAGAAAAAACAGAGAGCGAATATTATAGATTTTTCGGATGATTAATGCACCCTATCAAACAAACACGACAAACAAACTCACCCAGCGGTTGCTACTTTTTTTTTCCCCTTCTGGTAAACTAACCGCACACCGTGATCAGAAACGGTACAGAAATGTTGATATCTAGGGCATACATTGTATGGCTAGAACCAAAAGTCGTTTTAAGTCCCATCCCAAGCAGCACACGTGTGGCTAGAACCAAATTTGACCGTATCTGACATGATCCTGCACTTTCCTACCCAAATGATTGACACCAGCCAAGAAACTTAGTTTTTATCAGCTACTCAAAGATCAGAATCTGGGATGCTAAACGTTTCTCTGTGGAATAAGATGATTTCTAAACTTTAACTCTTACTTACTATAAAGTGTTTGACAAAAGGAACCAATTTGATACGTCGACGATGAATTTGAACTTCACCTTTCACTAGCTATTTGTAACAGTAAACAATGCGTATGTGGGGAATCTCAACAAGAAACTAGGCAAAAGAATGACAACAGACTTCATGCTCTTATTTCCATAATAAGAGTGTTGAATGAAACAAAATGGGAATCTTCAGTTCATGAACCCGACTGAGGATCTACCACTGTATCAAAATCTTTGCCAAATCCATCAACTTGCTATTACAGTGATAGCATGTTATTTGTCGAATGCTTTGAGGATTCCCAAATATCAGTTAAGCCTCCCGAATCCTGATCAACTTCAGTGCGAAAAACTCAAAACCATGTCAGGCACGGCACTATGCTGCGAGTTAGTGAAATAAACATACAAGTTGAAACATAAAACTTTTAAAATGGAAACAAAACTGATGTAGGAACAAGAGGACTTCTCACCTCATTCAATTCATCCCCTACCGGTATCTGACCCAGAATCTCTTTTTCCTCGAGCATTCTCTCTCGGGGGCTAATTTTATAGATCGTGACCCAAAAGAAAAGTGCCTTTTCAAGAATGAGCGGCCGAAGGAGCTATTCCTGCTGCCGCTAGCTCCCAGCCTCAGATTTTTCAGAATGCAGCTGCCACTTTTCTGGCGCTCAAGAATAAAATTTCCATCAACATCAATATCAGCGACTGCTCTCCTGGAAATTTTATTCCCAGTCTTAGAACAAGCCTTCACTAGTGCCTTCCCAGCAGAGCTCTCTCCATGGGAGCAGGCGGGGCAGGACGGATCAAACTTGAAAGCTTCAGGTGTCACGGTTTCCAAGCACTCAGCATGGTAGACATGCCCGCAAACCAGAACAGCAGCTATGCTTATGTCATTTCCCTTCCACGAAGATCTCTCCTTTAATAGCTTTGAACACAACCCACAAGTTTGTAGATCAGAAGAGAAGGAACAAGAAGATGCAGTGCACACTCTGCTGTCCCTTTGAGAGGAGACTATGAGTTCAGAGAATGAGCGTATAGACCAGCAACCAGGAGAGCCACCATGAGATTCTCCATCTGATAAGTCAGCGCTGCTGAATGACTGCCTGTCTTCCTCATTCAAGGAATCAAGAGCCAGAAACCTGCCTTCTGAGCTTTGCCCAGAGAACTGATGACCTGGCAAGGTGCAAGGCTTCAATAATGAAGTTTTGTCAGAGGACGGGGAGCAAATCGTAGATGATGAAGGATCCGTGTGGGATGTAGATGACAGTTTGGGATCTGAAGTAATTGTAGTGCTTAAGGACTCGCAGATCTCTGATTCCTGTACATTAGTACTTTTTTAGAAAATTTGAACATCGAGAAATGAGATGCAATGTGGAATGGGATAGAAAGGATTCTCAGAAGAAATAAGATGTTACCGCAACTCACCTCATTTGGTGTCCTGCTCGGTTTGGTAAGATCTGTTATATGCATAAAAAAAAATATATAAGAACAAATAAAAAAAAAGAGGTGACAAGGATGATCAAAAGAAAAGTGTTCCCCAATTTGGGTACAAGAGGAGGAAAATACCTTTATACAATGCAAACAAAAAACGGCTGGAAGACTAGCATTCATTTTATTGAACAAAACAGATGATGTAAATCAAATATATAATCTATTGATTATGCTTTTAGGCTTGAAGATCATGCTTGTACTGAATATGTTATACAGAGAAAAAGAGTAACACTAAGCATGCCGACGTATTAATATTATCCCCCAAAAGCTATCTGTATGAACTGAAGTATCCCCAAACCTAATTTTCTGTAACAGCAGTCATGATTTTGTTCAAGACTTGCAGCTTTGAGCAAGAACACCTAGGTTAGATGTTCAAATGCGTGGTAGATGATTTTAGAAGCTAAATGTTTTTGCCCAAGATCAGGACAATTAGATACAGGTTAATCATGTGTGCAAGTAATACTCCATAAATTGTCAGCATCTTGTAGTGAAGTTTCATCCCTACACTAGTTCAAGCATTTCTCTAAATAATCATGATAAAGAAAGGGCATAAACCGTTGGCACAAGGATGAAGTGACAACAGTGGTGCAAGGAGACCAACACAGGACTGGCAAGCGTTTGAACATTGATGGCGATTGTTTAGAGACGATGACAAGACCATACACATATTCTCTTTAGAAAGAAGTGAGTTTCTCTCAATTCAACAGTCTGCAATCCCTCGTCTTCTTCCAACAAACACCCAACAATCCTAACTCCATATCAACCATATTCAACAAAAAAGGGGGAAAATGGCTCTCAAGACTCAAACAACCAACCCCAAATCCCTCTCCTCGATGGTTCACCTTACGCAGGCTTCCATTAAGCAAAACTCCCAATCATCAATGCCCAGACCTCAAACAAATTATCCAAAAAGCCTCCAACACCCACACAGGTGCCTAAACAGAGATAGAGAAGTAAAGAGGACCCAAACCTTGGCCATCAGTCTTTACGGCAAAGGCCCCGCTATTGCCTGGACGTCTATGTCTCTTTGGGCCTTGGGGCAGAACGAGCACCTATACAATGTCATATGCCTACCATGTAGACCTTGTGTTCAGTGTTCTAAAAAAAGGTTTAAGCGGCCGATTAAAACCGAACAGAACTTGAAGAAAGCGGTCGGATTACTCGGCTAGGCGATTAATTCGCTTAAGCGACAATTAAGCATCTAATCAGTAATTAATTAGCGTCCGTTTAAATGTTATTCAATCATTTTCTAAA
The DNA here is from genome assembly GCA_038442645.1 of Agave tequilana. NCBI lineage: Eukaryota > Viridiplantae > Streptophyta > Magnoliopsida > Asparagales > Asparagaceae > Agave > Agave tequilana. The sequence goes on along the minus strand of JAVJIF010011233.1, from coordinate 106,130 downwards.
TGGGTTCGAATTTCAAACCCATTAAGCTAACTAAACTCAAACCTGATCCATTATTACTTTTCTAAATAGAGGTACATTGATGTACTTTGAACTGTTTGACATTATTACTTTTTAAATTTCTCTTAGTACTAGTAATTTAATTTTTCAAGTTATGTTTGTTATATCTTTTATGATTTTTTTTGAGAGTTTATAGAATTCATATTTGCATGTTTTAAGTATTATAATATTATTATATATTAAAATAATAATAAAATATGTAATCTATTTAATCACCGTTTAAACCACTTAAGCATTATGAGCTCCCAGACTGCACGCGTACTGAAACCGCTTTTTAGAACATTGCTTGTGTTTATTAACAGATGCATAAATTGACTTATTACTTGGTAGGGTGCCACAGACACACACACACACACCCCAAAATAAAAGAAAGAAAAAAGAAAAATATTTGCCCAAGGTTGTAATGTACAATAGGATAGATTTATACAAGCAGTAAAATTTTACAAATTCAATCAGCATCAGACTTAAAGAGCATAAATCTGTATATTTTAATTTAACTTAGTGTACACACAAAGAAGTTGTTCTACTTGGAAGCAATGTGACACAGGCACTGGCCTTCACAACTCCTAATTTCTTCCCATATTAACCTTGTGCCCTAGGCTAAGTCAACATAGAGTGTTAAATTAATTCTAAGAACTGGATTTCAATACCATTCGGTGGTTGTTAGACACAAATTTCCCTCGAAATAAGTCAATCTTATTGGCACACATGATTTGGGTGGGACATGCACCAGCGTCATTTAATGACATGGATATTGGTATCAGACATGACATTATAAGCTATGGGAAATAAGGAAAGGGGAATACAGGCGGAGGGTTGCAATGTAGCTGTGTGGCTATATTTATCAGCACAGCCAAAAGCATTACAGCGTAAAACCACTCATCAAATTCTCAAGACGATATTAAACCTCAAGATGCCCTTCATTGTTTAAAAAAGAGAAAAAGAAAAAGAAAAGAAAACCACAAAACAGTTAACCCAGAAGCTTAAGCCGACATAATGTAGGCTAACAATGTATATCAAGCAAATTTAACATTGAATAACACTCCACCTCTCATGTGTCTTTGAGTCACCTGGAAAGGACTCTAGCAAAACTTGCTTGGAAAGGCAGAAAAATAGAAGTACATATTTTAAATTGCCAAAATGAAATTTGAACCCAACACCCATTCAATCAGATGTTTTAGTACCATGTCAAAAAACCAATTTAATTAAAATCTTAAGATAATGAGTTGTAGGTTAACAATGTATTTCAAACTTAGCACACTTTAAAAACATAAAAATTCAAATATGAATCATAACCCCATCAAACAATCTAATCACTCAATAAAATCAAACATTTGTCCCTCCAAAATCCAATCACAAATGTCTATTGCTCTAAGACTCTCTATTTGGTTGCATTCAATGGGGCCTAATTGCATGCCCAATTGCTCCCAGAATTGCTTTTCTTTTGTTTGGTTTACTAATAGCTGAAAAAAATCATTCTGTAGGCCCATTTGTTCACGTGTGGTGCACACATAAGCCCAGCTGCAGATGATATCTACAATTTTGTTGGCCAATTAATCAATTATGCAAGTTGGGGGCAAGTGGCACTGAGAAGGCTGCAGATAACTCCCCCACCCCACACCCACCCCCCCCCCCCCCCACGCCAAAAAAAAAACGACTAGAGACTCTCTCTGCGCAGATTCTCCTTCACCGAGATGTGCACCCCCATTCCCCTCCGGCAGCAAACTTTATCTCGGGCTTCCCCCTCCTAGAAGGACGACATTGTTTGGTCAAATCCTACCATAGCCACCCTTGATTCCCCTTAGCCCTGCCCTACATATCCCATCAATTCAGTGTCTCTGCTCCCATCTCCATCAGAGGAGAATCCATCCCTTCTCCCTTTACGAGGCCAAAGTACAGATTCTCAATTTTGAATCAAGATCTTCAATAATGGGGGGGGGGGGGGGGGGGGGGGGGAGATCTGCCCACCATATATTACATGGAGAAGATCGATATCTTCCACACCGGTCAGTGTAAGCGCCTGAGAAAGAGGCAAAGAAGCAATCTCCCGAACCAAATGTCCTCAACTCAAAACTTAAAGAGTTAGGTAACGGTTCTTGTTGTCCCAGTAGATTTTTTACTTTTAAGGATTTTGTTAACTAAGGCTTCCAAAAAAATTGCTTACAATTTGAATGTTTTTTTAGAAAAAATTGAAATTCTTGTTGGAGATCATGTGTTTGCATCTATAATTAGGGAATGATACCAATCTATTGTACAAAAAAAAACTATTTCTTATATATATGGTTGGGAAAATATTTACCAATCTGATATACATGGGTGGGAAAATATTTACCAGTAGTGAAACTATTGATTTGAGGTCCATTTAGATTTTTAAATGCAACTGCACTCTTTGAATTGGAGTTGATAAGTAACCTGAAGCATTATTGTCTTCTTCCCCTCCTTTTTAGATTTCCTATTTTGTTTTTCTTAAAATGCGCTGATCGTTTATGTTTCTCTACACTCTCATCCTATTTTAAACAAATGTTATTATATTTCTTCAACATTAATATCTTTAATGAACAAATACAACATTGAAGTGATGTGGCTGTATAGCTAGATCATTACAATTTTGTATGACACATCAACAAGAATATACATAGAGGAACGTGTATGAAGTGATCGCTCCCGATAATAATGTTGGATTAGTTTAGCTTCTATTGTTTGGGATTTTAGTCTTATCTCTGAAGATCCTCCTTGATTGAAAGGTTGGGGAAGTGTTAGTATGCAATTGCCAAAATGATTTTGTCTTCATGCGGATGGTGTAAGCCATAACTTATGTTGCAAGTGGGAACTTCTTTTACTTGTGCATGTGTTAAAGAATAGTTACGTTATAGATTCTACTATCTTGTGCATGTGGCAAATACATCTCAACAGTTATATTCTAATTGTACTAATGAAAATGTCAGTTTATGTATAGGAAACTGTTTGGTCCAAGCAATGATGATTTGAAGAGTTTATGTGCACGACCAAAGAACTCTTCTCAAGATGTTTAGTCCTTTGCAGCCACACATTATGAGAAATTTTTGATACTGCCATGATATCTAATCTGAACCATTTTTGGAGCAATAATGTTGTTAACATGTTTGTGGGTTTGATCATAGCCAAGCATGGCATGGGTTGTGTTAATGATTTCTTCCCAAAACTGTAATGAAGATTGATTCAACAAGAGTGGAAGAAATGTTAAATGGGCATATGCGATGAAATTGGAGGATCCATGCAAGCAACCACTTGAGTTCCCCGTGGGTGTATGGAATGTCATCCTTGGTTTCACCTTTAAACATATTCTGAAATCCGAGTCTGTGTTTGATTCCAATCAATGTTATTCAGGATCACTAAGAAATTGGTTGATGGAATTAAGCGTAGGTGAACTCTCACAAGCTGTTAGACTGTAAGCAGATTAGTCCTTTTACTTTTTGCATGCATAACTTATAGCGTGAGAACTGGACTGCAAAAGTCTCTTAGCTAATTTTGATTCTTTTGCTATCTGCATGTTTGTTTACTCAGGGATGTAGAGGGGTAGGGTGACAATGTATCGCCCAGGTAGTCATGGCTGATCGCATATTCTACAACTTGTTCACTTGTGTTTTCTTACTATTAAATGTGGAGCTCACACAATGATTGGAGTATCAGTCTTATAAATGTACCAGTTTACTATTAAAACAAGAACCCAAAACACATAACTTAACGAGCTGTAAATGACTAAATAAGAGCACAGATATCGGCACTGTTATTGGTTGGTTGCTATTTTCGGGGTTGAAGAGATTGTTTTGGACTGACACAGTAAAAAAAACAGATCATTCAAGTGTCATATCAGTCAAAAGAAAATAAAGCTTTAACAAGATCTCATCAATGCCATGCCCTTTCATCTTCTTCAAAGTTCAAACACAACAGAAATGACACTCCATTTACCCTCATGGACACCAAGAAAGTGGAAATGGAAGCAGATGAGTATCGAATGAATGGATACTCTAAGATAGCACAAGCTGAGATTTATCCTTTTCTAAATATCTTTGAAAGACTTTCAAACTTACATTTCTACTTATTTTATCATGTTCAACTCTATGTATTCCTCTATCCGTAGAGCACATTGAATGTACAAAAATGGCTATAACAGAGTTTCTATTATCCATATTAACTACTCTAGGAGGAATATTTTTATGCGGTGTTAACAATTTAATAATTATCTTTGTAGCTCTATGAGGGAAAAAGGAGTGTTATTTTAGTTGTATTTGAAACTTTGAAGAAGATGAAAAGACAACATTTGGTGTGTAATAAGATCTTGTCAAAGCTTTCTTTTCTTTTAATTGATATGAAACTTGAATGTGAATGATCAGTTTTTGAATTGTGTCAGACCAAAACCATCTCTTCAGCCGCCAAAGAGCAACTAACAACTCTTAGACCTGCACACCAATATTTGTGCTTTTTTTAGGCCATTTGGTAGTTCGTCAATTTATGTACTTTCGGGTTCTTGTTTAATAGTAAACTTCAGGTCAGTTATTACTTCCAATTTATATCTGAATTTTTTTAGACAGAGATACTATACAAGTAAATAGGGTTCATGATGCAGACATCTCCTCGGGATGAAAGAGCTGAAAAGACAGATTCAAAGAATCCCAGTCCAAGTTGAAGTAGTAGTAAATGAATCCAAGAAGTTCCAATCCAAGTTGAAGTCGTAGTAGGATTTGAGATTTTTTTTTTTCTTTCTTCACTTTTGTTTTTTTTAGTTTCTTTATTTTAATATTTTGAGTTTCTAAATTTTGGGATTGTAATTATATTTACATTAGGAGTTTGAGTTTGAGTTGGACTCAATTTTGTAAAAGTCTATATAAAGGTCCTATTGTACCAACAATGGCAATGAAGAGATTTTGATAAATTTAATATTGTGAGATTTGACTTCTCTCAAATTTGTGTTTAGGATTATTCCCAATCTCCATTAAACAAGTCCTAATTCTATTTTCTCTCTCTAATTTCTCTTTCCCAAGCCGCCACCATCCATCTTTGTTCCTTCTCAATCTCTCTCTCTTTTCTTCACAACAAAGAACTCACAGCTGATTTTCCTTCCCTCCTTTTCTTTCCCCACCTTAGAACAACACAGCCCCATAAACAAATCCATCTTCCCTCCCAAATCTCTTTGTAAAACTAGCAGCAAACCCATCACTTTTTTCTCCTCTATTCTCCTCTTCTCTTGCCATTGCCGTCGGAGCCTCAATGATCTTCCAAGTGTGTCGTCGCTGCGTGTTCCCCTGACCCGCTCGCTCCAACCCAACCCTCGACAGGTTGAAGAAGAAAGGCAGGGTAACAGGTCCAAACTCAATTTGACCCAAACCCGCATAAAAGAAAGGAAGTTCAGTTTAAGGTTTAAGTTGAGAAACCCAAATCCGTTTTCTACAATAGCAAGATCCACTTGCTACAGTAACAGATCTAGTGCTATGATACAACCCGACCTCTTCTACAGTACGTGGACCCGCGAAGCAACAGAAAACAGACCCGCTTCAAAACAGACCCGTTAAGCGACTCCACTTCGTTTCAGGTCGTAACTTTCACATCCGAGCCCCGATTCAGGTGATCTTGGTACCATTACGATCACGATGACGAGCTCTACGCATCAGTACCAACTATAGGTCTGAGATATCTCTCTAATCCTCAGTAGGTAATTTTCTTTAACACGGCATCTTTATTTGTGGGTTGATAACTATCCTTTATTATTTTATCAATTTGAGTTGTTGCACTATATCGTGAGACTGTAAGATTTTACTTGCCCTGTATTTGTTGATCATATATATTGAGAGTACAAATTTTGCCTTCGTAACTGGTAACTACTTTAGTTTATTTAAATTATGAATTGTACACATGTACTTGCACGTTTTGTTATATTCATCATCTTACATTATTTGTTTTAATTATTTTCCTACCCAAGATCGTAATAGTTGGTGAAACGTAAAAAATTTATCATATCACTGATTTCTGATTTATACGCATACACGTTTCACATCAGTTCTTGCTTAAATATTAAGCAGAATTAACAAGTCATAATGTCGAGTATATTATGTTGAGTATAAGGGCAATTGTTAATTAGTGGTTATTATCTCTAATTTTTCTTCCTCTTTTTGTTTACAAATTTCGTTGTGCACATTTAAACTAAATAAATTATGGAGATTTTAATATTATTTCCAATAATCGCTTGTGATACATGTTTAAAAAATGAATGCTATGTGCCTATTTCATGCATGATAGAAAACGATAATCTATGCTGGATTAATTAATTTTTACAAAGTTGTATTGTTACCATGAAAATTTGTGTTAATAGATTAATGATTTTCTTTAACATATTATTTTACTAATGCTTGTTTTCTAAATTTAATTACTTGAAATGTTTAGTTATCTCATGTTCAGAGTTTCTTGCAAACAAACAAACAACAAAATTAAGTTTCTCATTTTAGTTTATAGTCGTATCAAACACTAGAATTGACAATATAGTTTCAAATTACATTGGTAATGCGCCAACCAAACACTTGACAGCCTACTTCCTCTAACTACTTTTACATCTAACCCATTTTAAGAAAAATATTTTCCCACTTCCCACCTTCACTTGCAGACAACCAAACGAACCCTAAAATGCAAGTTCTAAATGCAATTATGGATGTGTGGACATGCTCATCCATGTTGACATGTGGGGACACATTGAAACATTAGGCATAACAACATCTACAACATCAAACATAAGGATCGTTAGAATATAAAAAGTATTACCCTTACCTTCACCATAAATTCAGAATTTGGTATAGTGGCTGAAACTTTAATATAGTATCAGAGCAACCCAAATTCAATTCATTCCCATATAGCGCACATTTGAAAAGCGATCAAAAAATATATACCGCTTCAAATCCAATGAAAAGGGTATCTAACCTGCAAAGACATGTTAGAATATAGAAATATTACCTTTAGCCCTTGTCACAACTTTTGAGTTTTGGTGCGGTGACAGGGACTTTAATAGAGACCCCTTCTCACTATAGTTCCTTGAGCATTCTAATAATAGTACTATGGAATAAATGGTGATCTAAGTCAGGTCAGACAATAAAGTTATCAGCAATTTGAAGCTTTGTCGGGTCTAGTAATTTTTCCTTCTATGGACCAATTGAATATATAGAACCCAATCCTATATGAATTTTCCGAACAAAATGTGGTTGGCCCTAGATCCAAGTAGTAGTCATGATTGTTTCTCTACTTGGAATGAGACCTTTAGATTGGTCCCAATTCCTACCAAAAGAAACTACGAGCAAGAGAGCGGCTATTCAAGATCAAGGTTCTAAATATCAGATATCAGGATCGTATCGGATGGACTTTTTCATATCAGATATCGAATATCGGGGGAGATATCTCGATACGTGTGCATATCAGGCGTTCTTATCGGACAATATATATAATGAAACACTGATAATTAAAAGTTGGTTTAGTGTCATAGATATCATCTACCTAATAAAAATGATGTAATATGCATGCAAAAATAGTAAAAAAATAATGTACATTTGCACGCAGTCGTGCAATAAATAAATTATTTCATATCGGGCGATATATCGGGTGATTTATCGGCCGATATCAGGTAATTTATATCGGCCGATATTTCAAATATCAAATATCGGCCGTTTTTTGCTGCAAACGATATGGCGAACGATTTCTCCATATCGTATCGGCAGCATGCAAAAAAGGAGATATCGGACAATATCTTGGCTGACTCGGCCGATATTTAAAACAGGGTTCAAGATTAATTCGCATGTAAGTGAGCTACCTTTTTGGTCATGCAATTTAACTATATAATCCCATGCCTCCCAAGGAGAAATGAATTCCCCAGATAATTTAGGAGCCAAAATAAGGTAACAAGTTCTATTGTATTCTATTCATCCCTAGAGCCAAAATAAAGTCCAATTATAACATACAATGGGCAGGTAGAAGTTATGAACAATAAAAAAAACTAGAAACTGTTAGTTGCCTCCACCATCATAAGTGGCACATCTCATGGTTTGAAGCAATGAAAGAAGGAATTGTGGTGACCCTGCACATAAATCCAAAGCAAAGACACATCTCAGTCCTTGATGATTCTTAGGTGACATGCTCAGATGCTTTGAGAACCACCATTAGCAATTCCGTTTCTTAAACTATACAAACGCTCAAGAGAAATATCTCCTCATGATACAATATTAAACAACTCATCAAAATTCAGAAGTGATCCTAGAATAATTTATTATCTTGTGCCTTAGATAATCTGTTGTTGGAAGCTAATAGTGTGAAAGCTCTTCCTCCCAGGCTTCTTAGGTTCTAATTCAACCTAACTGGCAGCTAAGAAGAACATTTGGTGCAATCATGCTTCCATTTTTGACCTGAAACAGACATCATGTAATCGCTGCCTGAATAATTTTGGCCACCAATGAAACAGAAAAACAGCTAACAGGAGCAACAACTATAACCAATACGAGCATTTGGTGCAATCATGCTTCCAGTTTCTCTAGATCTTCATTTCTGGTGAGCTGAATCCAACAAGAATCTCAAAAATTTCTAGCAAGCAACAATACCATGTCTTTTCACATGGAAGAAGAAGAGTTCACTTTCACTTCATCAAAGGTCACAGTGGAGGAAGTTGGTTGGCATTCCCAGAACCTCCTAAGAGACTCCTTGCCTTCAGCATACAACAAGGGGAAAACTCAGGACTTGTGCCATCCTCCTCGGAAGAGGGAAATCAAAAACAGTTTTGTGTTCCTCAGCTAAATCACTAAACCAAGATCCCTTGTTCTTCCATTGACAGATTTCATATTAGATAGATTACTTGGGCCACCTTAATTAACATGTTATGTATTTAACTAGAATGCTTCCTTCTGTTCTTTCCTTGATTGGCTCTACAATTGATACGAAGAACAATCAAGACATATTCAGATATAGGTAATCCTATTTGCAAAGGAAGAGAATCACAAACTGCAGCATGAGACATCAACACTGTAGGAGCTCAGGCTGCAGCAAAATCAGGTCCGTTATCTCAATCCTGTAACTTGTAATCCGACGACCTGCCCCCGGCCACTTAGCTTGATATTTCCCCATGTAGCACAACAAAATTTTCAATAGTAGGGCTCAGGGGGGAGAGATTTAAACGGTTAACACATCTTTAATATAACGCCCTCAAAATCTATCTACATGAAGATTTTTTACGAGCTTATAATCTCATATCAGCCAGTGCTACAATCACTCCTCATGGTTATAATAATTAATATAGGTGGTTGACATTTTGATGTCTTTTGTTGCTCTACCTTACTAGTTTTATGTGATATTGCAGCTAACCTCCATTTCACTATTGAAATATAGTGGAATCAGGTTAAAGCACTCAGTTTCTTCTTAAAGAAGAATACAACTAATTGGCAACTTATAATTTTGCAGGCATCATGAGGTGTTTGGTTTGATGTGCAACAATTAAATGTGTCATAGCAGGAGCGAAAAGTGACTGTTTTGTGCCACAGACTGTAGGTAACAATTGAGCAAATGTGTCCAAGACAAATTAAACAGAAGCAGGGAACCTTAAATCCAACAAAATCTCTATAAGTTTTCATCTAAAACTCTTATCGTTATACTTAACAGTTAGAACTCTTGATATTTAAAGAATAAGTAATACGAATTGAGTTGTTTCTTATAGCTAGAATTAAATTTTAAATAAATGCTAAAATAAAATCTAGGCATGCATTACCATATACATTCTAGCAAACTCGCATTAGGTTTAGCACACTCATTTTGGGTGCTTAACCCTAAGCAGAATTTCAAACAAAACCATTAAAAAAATTTAAAAAGTTAAGTGTTCTTCCAAAGATAGAAAAGAAGTGAAGGTTGATGAATACATCAATGAAAAATACGGTGAAATAACAAAAAGTAAAAAGAATAACAGAAAAGCCAAGCAAGAAATAAGAAAACAGCTTAATTATCTATTCAGGTTAGCAGATGGTTCTCCTGAAACTTCATGCACAGTTTTTGCAAGTCTACTGTTTCCTAATAGTCAGGAATGATTAACCAAATAAATGATATGAGATACACTGTGCTGTGTTCAAACCATTTTACCTGCAGTGCTAGTTGGGAGCTCCCCAGTATGCTGGACTTCTGCCACCTCGGCGTCCGAAAAGCATCAGACGAGCTGCTCCCATCTGAAAGCCCTTCAATTTCTGTATCTCCCGCGCTTTTAAATTCTGAGGCAACAATACCACCATGCTCATGAGAAAGCCGAGCAGTGTTGTCCACAATGTCTTCTATATGTGTTCGATTGTCACATCTGAAGCTCCATGAAGGCGAGCATCTATTATTCCTCTGGGCATAGAGCTCATGTGGAAGTCTATATTTCTTCCTCAAAATCATGGGCATGTCTTCCCTAACGGGCATGCAGCATTTGGCCCCCATACTGACTTGTATAACACAACAAAACAAAGAAAGAAATCCCTACTGTATAACTGGAAATATCACCGTATCCACAGTACAATGTTGGGCCATCCAACAATCACAATTCTAGTTCTCAATGATAAAATCATGCGAAACTTCACTAGATCCTGTTAACATAAATGGCAAGTGCATCAGTCATAACAGCATAAAGATGACTACAGGAAGTGCATATAGAATAAATGTTCTACTTCTAAGAAACTAACAACCATATATACAGATGATGGCACAATGATAACCTATGTAAGTATAGAAATTGAGGCTAGATACTGTCAAAAGCTGAAGAACATTCAAATTTCATCCAGAAATCTACTCCAACAATGAAGACTCTGACAAAAGATTGTTCCTGCAAAGAAAGAGTGAAGCTTTAAACTGACATCTTACAAATTTCAATATAAATGAAAACACGATAAGATTGAAGGGATTCATAGAGTTGTCAAAATTGGAATACACAACTAATTAAAGAAATTATTAAAAAAGGTTGATGACTGCATTTAAGAACACAGATCAAACTGAAAATTCACACTAAGGAAATTTACAACTAACCACAGCTAATTTCCTTAACAGAACAGCAAACGGATTAGTCCCAAAGATCTCAGACTAAATTACTACGCAAGGATACAAAATATTAGTTGATAAAGAGATAAATTACACTAAAATGAAACCCATTTATTAGGTTTCCAACCATCAGAATTCATTTCTTCCCCTGTGAACGCTAAATTCTTCATGAAATCAATGACAAATGCCAGATACAATTAGAAACCCACAAGAATTCAAGCAACGAGCCGAGAACCAACCAAAATTCAATGAGACAGGAAAAGATCGCATCAGCTGCTGAATTTCTCGAATCGGGGATAGGTTTTTACCTAGGAATTGGGGCCGACTGCCGATGAAAGTAAAGGGAGAGGCTAGGGTTTTGAAGTCGGATCGGATCGGATCCGATAAAGAGCTCCACCTCCCACTTTCTTCCACTGTTCACTTTATAGAGTGGAGGGGGAGCGAGCATTAAACAATGGGAACAAACTCGAGCAATGCCGCCATGACAAAAAGAAGAGAATTTTCTTTCTCGTTCTCAATTTAGGGTTAGTCAGTGGGTCATTTTGATGGGTCACACTCTCTCTTTTTGTGTTCTTTTTCTTTCTCTCTCTTCAATTTTTTTTTCCATTTCCTCTCTCTAGAATGAAATTTGGCGGTCAGATGACCGGCCTGTTGCCGGGAAGTACGGAGTCTGTTGCATCCCACGGATGTCTTTTATTTCGGGGGGACCGTTAAATTTGTCTTTTTCACGTTTTTCCTTCGTTAAATAATGAGTAAATTGCATTTTAATATCCTGAAATTTTTGTACTTAAATGCTTTTTTGTATTTTTTTTTTTTGATGAACAGAAATATTCTATATTTATTTCAAAAAAATATAAATATCATGTTATCTTCTTACAGAAAAGTACTAGGACTCGAAGACCGTAAAATATCAGCGTTAAAAGAATGGAAAACCCTTGTCTTCTAGCTACGTTGTTCCCTCCTGCAAACCCTAGTTCCTGAATACGTGCATGCACGTGCACTCAAAAATTGAAGACATTTTTAATCCACATTTTGTCTAAAGAAAAAGAAAATGATAAGATGATGACTTCAAAATGTCTAATATGATTTCTAAGATCTATTTATGATGACTTTAAGATTTTCCAGAATTTCTCTCGAGAAAATGTGTACCGCTTTGAATTTTGTCTCAAAAGTGACTTGGGCAAAAAGGAAAAAAAATGAAAAGTGTTATGAATATGGTCAACCGCCGTCCACCATCACCCATCCTCCAAACACCAGCCACCCATAATAAATATGGTTACTATTGACTGTATAGTAACCCAAAGTTTATTTATAAATAGGCCTCCTGATTCATTTCAACGCTTCTTGATTCATTTCAATGTACACTTTAGAAATCAATAAAAATTCATTATTCTACTCTCTCTAGAATTCTCTATCTTAATGTTATAGTTTCTCAGGTTTTACAACACGTTATCAGTATGAGCAATCTAGTTCTGTCACCAACCTCTACTTCCATCAGCTCGAGAAAAAAGTTTTATCATAAGCCTTTACCTCCATTAGCTAAAGGCAAAAGTCTTGTCACGGGCCTCTACTTCATTAGCTCAAGGAAAAGTTTTATCACAAGCCTTAGCTCTACATCTACTATCTCAAAGTAAAAATGACAAATTATTCTACTCATAATACTCGTATAACATCACTACTATATATAAAAGGGAGGCTCTACCACCTATTTATGGTAATGTGATATGATTATAAAAAGTTAGATTATTATACTCATTATATTCATATAACATCACTACTATATATGAAAGGAGACTCTACTACCTATTTATGGTAATGTGATGTGATTATAAAAAGTTAGATTATTATACTCATTATATTCATATAACACCACTACTATATATGAAAGGAGACTCTGCCACCTATTTATACTAAAGTGATGTGATTATGACAAACTAATAATATTTCTTGTTATTATTTTTATTAACCTCTCAATTGATGCTTGAGTGAAATAAACTCAAGCTACCAATATTATATATTTTATTGCTCTGCTATTTATGTCTACATAAACACCCACCAAGTAGAATGACGTGTCTAAATTATAACCTATAAATATATATAGTACAATGTATTTATTTTACCGTCTTCTTTATTATAATATTTCATTTTATTTAATCCAAATTGTTTTTCTCTCTCCTCCAACGGCTATAAAACGGCTATATACGGCGAGTTTTTACTCTATAAATTTGTGAATTCCAAACCCCATAACTACTTCTCAATTTCTCTTCATTCTCATTTTTTTTCATCATTTTCACAAGCTTTTCAGTCAAAATTTTCGCAACATGCTTAGTCCATTTTTGAAGTATATTATTGTCATCATCATCAATATTATTATCCTTTTTTTGTTGGAGATATGTATTCAAGTGATTTTCAACTGAACCTTTTACTTTTAATGTTCATCTTCCCTCTTTTATTTGTCGTTATTATAATTGAGATGTAAGTTTTAATATTATGTTGTGAAATAAAAATATTGTGATTCTAATAATTTGTATATTTTGTTATAGTTATCACCATGTCAAACTTTACAAAGCTTAAGTTCATTCCACTTGATATCACAGATGAAGAAATGCTGGAGAAAACTTACTCCACATTTTATGCATCTAATATAATACTGCAATAACAATATCGGTTGCGTGATTTTAAGAAATTTCTGAACTAATTTCATTTCTTCTTGTGACAGAGAAGAACAATGAACTTTTGATAAAGAATCATTAGTCTCGTCCTACTAGCTCAGTAGCATTTTCAGAGGCAAATCTATATTTTTTAAAAATTATAGACGAAGATATAATCATAGTTGTAGCCATGGACGTGGTCGTGGTCGTGACCGTGGACACGGACGAACTGGCTATTACAACCTTTCACAAAACAATGTAATCCATAAGAAGCATCATGCAGAAAGACATGATAGAAGAAAAGATGTTCGTGAAAGTTCTCTCTGGAATCCTAAAGATTCCTATTATAAATGTGTTTCAAAGGACACTGGTCTCAAGTATGTCAAATACCAGAGCATCTTTGTAAACTTTATAAGGTATCCCTGAAAGAGAAAGAAAAGGAAGTGAATTTCATTGAATATGATGATCCTATGGATGATTCAACTCATCTTGATGCTTCAGATTTTACTAATGATTTTGTTGATCTTCCAACTCATAGTAATTCTATAAATACTGGTGATAATTCGATATATGATTATATTACTATGTTTTGCTATTTGTGATTGTCAAATTATCTTTGAATGTAATATTTCATTTATAATAATATGTTTGAAATTTTATTCTCATGAAATGATTTATTTTTGCATGAAGCTTGATATGGATTATACTAATGGTGAAGTTAAGACCAAAATCGGAGATTTTTACATATCAGGTAGTGGTACAACACACACTATTCTCAAATATAAAAGGTAATTCTCTTATTTAAAACCAACAAAGGTAATTATCAGTACTATATCAGGTCCTATAGATTGATTGAAGGAACTGGTAAAGCCAACTTCATATACCCAAATGGAATAAAGTTTTTCATAAAAGATACCTTGTTATCACCAAAATTCAAAAGAAATTTCTTGAGTTTTAATGACATATATCTTCCTGGATATGATACTCAGTCTGCAATTGAAAGAAATATGAAGTATATGTATCTTACTACTTATATATCAGGTAAGAAAACATATTAGGAAAGCTACCAAAGCTTTCCTCAGGATTGCATTATACATATATAAATGTGATTGAGTCACATATGGTAGTTAAAGAAGATACACAAACATTAACTCTGTGGCATGACCGTTTAGGTCATCCTAGTTCAACAATGATGCAAAGAATTATTGAAAAATCACATGGATATACCTTGAAGGGTCAGAAGATCTTTCAAACCAGTAAATGTTTTCCATTGAATATTGATAATCAGAAAACTTACAACAAAAGTGTAAAGAGAACGTTACAAGTAATCAAAAAATTGAAAAAAGATTACAAGTATCTCTTCAGAGATTCTGGGAAAGTGTGCCGGTGGGAGTTTGATCAGCACGCGACCACTTTATCTCGTTGAAGATGCGATCAATCGATCTTCGAATGCTATTTCTTAGAAATTCCTTCTCGCCTGGTTCCGGAGATTTCTTGAAAGGGAGGAAGGCCTTAGGGTATTAACATGCTGAACTTAGAGAAATAATTCTCTAGAGCTTCCAGAAAACAAGAAAAAGTTAGCTTTGCTAGCTCTCTTGATGCCTTCAGCTTGATGCCTGGTCCTTGCCTGGTCTCTTGCTTCTTTCCGCTGCCTCATGCTTCTTACTGCTTTCTGATGTCTGTCTTGAGCTCATTCTCAGATGAGCTATTTATAGACTCTTGAGGAGTGTAACTGTACCTAGAATTTTGCCATGACTAATAACAGTCAGTTAGTCTCGCGCCAGAGACTATTATGGGCTTCGCGCGAGGCTATAATGCTCGTGCGAAGCTGAAACTGGGCCGCATACGAGGCTATACAGGCTCGCGCGAGCCTATGACTAGCTTATTAACCAGGCTTCTCTACTGCTCGTGGGGCAAACCGTCTACTTAAAGTGGTATTAACCCCACTAACATAGTTGGGTTAGCCCACTAAATACTAGGTCAAACATTTAACCAGGCCAACCCTCTCATAAGGATGCAGGAAGCCTCATGTGAGGCTAGATTTAACCTCACGCGAGGCTAGTATAGCTCCTCGGATAAAGCTACAAGAAAGCTTCAGGTGAAGCTGTAGATAGCTTCAAGCGAAGTTAAAGGTCAGCTCTCTGCAGAGTCGTGTAGAGCTTCAAGCGAAGCTTTAAAGAGAAGCTTCAGACGGAGCTAATATCTTAGCCTTTTAACAAGGCTATAAAGCTTCAAGCGAAGCTAAAGTTTAGCTCTTTGCAAAGTCGTGTAGAATTTCAAGCAAAGCCCTCAAGAGAAGATTCAGGCGAAGCTAATATCATAGCGTTTTAACAAGTCTATAAAGCTTCAGGCGAAGTTAAAGATTAGCTCTTTACAGAGTTATGTAGAGCTTCAAGTGAAACTTTCAAGAGAAGCTTCAGGCGAAGCTTATATCTTAGCCCTTTAATAAGGCTATAAAGCTTCAAGCGAAGCTATCCTCTGGGCCATACTTAGGCCTCTTTATAGGTGATGCTTGACTTACTGTCTACTTCACTGGATCAGTAAGTTTCAAGATATCACTTGGTCTCTGAGGATGGGTGGATCTTGGTCGTCCGCTTGTCCGCATTTTGTCTTTTGTAAATGTCAACAAATTGGGATGTTATTTGGACCGGTTGAAATACCACATGGGGGAGTTTGTCTTTTTGAAGTATCAACAAAACCCCCTTCAAACTTTTTGTAAATCTGCAATGAGATAGTTTAGATTTTGAAATACTTTGAATTGCTTCGATTGTTGAAGAAAAGATCACTGAAATATGGATCGGAGCTTCGCTTTGATGGTTGAACTCAACTCGTCTTTAGGGCTGGACTTTAGCCTTGCTTTTAGTCTGGAATAGCCTTGCCTTTGGGCTGAAACAGGCTCGCCCCGGGGCAGCCTTGCCTCTGGAGTAGCCTCGCTTCTGGAGTAACTTCGCCTTCGGGCTCCTTTAAACAGCTTTGCCTTTAAGGCGAAGTTGGCTTGTCAGCGCTAAGTCAGCGGTAGCCTCGCATGCACTGTGAGGGAGGACGCTCCCTTTCCCGAGGCCAAGCACTCTAATGCTTTAGCCTCGCATGCGCTTCAAAATCTAAAGCGCCAACGACGAAGCTATACTGTGGGGCCTATAAATAAGACCCTTACAATCCTCTTACAGAGAATTTTCTTCTCTTTTTTTAGTGAACCTTCAACAAGGATCTTCTTTCCGCTCTTTCATTTTCAAATGACTTAAGGTTATCGCCTTCTTTAGAGCAGCTCTATGGCGTCTCCTCATCGCCCGGGCAAGGAGGACTAGCTCCTGAGAAGGACTTTGCTCCGGTCGTTACTCAACCAATTGCTGGTGAGCAACGTTGCTTTTGTGACCTCATCATTTACTTGGTGATTTTCAGAAATTCATCTCTCTCGATTTTAGCTTTACTAGCTAAATTTAGGGATTGGATTCCCTTGATTCCCCGTCTTTTGGCGGATTCTAGAGAAAAACTTTTTAGCTTCTTGATATTTGCTCTTCTCCATATTTTACTCTTTGTTTATTCATGTAATTATCCATAGGTAATATAAATCTCCCGTAGAGGAGAACGTGGTAAGCAAGTCCTTTTGCAAGAACTAAAAAGGGTGAAAATTCACCAAGTAGAATTTTCGAAGAAATTACAAATGTGATTGAAATTATTCAGAGGTTAAGAACATGATAAATTCAGTCAAATATAAGAATCCACTGGGATTAAAAGAAGGGTAGATTTAGGAATCCATTAGGAATCACTATTTCAAAAAGGATTAAGTCTTATGACCCGTCAGATCAGAGGTAATAAACTGGACATAACTGATTAGAGATCGTCAAACTTGAGGTTTTGTCATTCAGAGGTGATAAACTAGACATAACATTAAAGAAGAATAAAATCAGGTAATCATCAGTTCAGAGGTGACGAACTGGACATAACCGATTAGAGATTACCAAATGAGGAGTGTTTATTGTTCAGAAGTGATTAACTGGACATAACAAAAAATGAAAATGTGAGACTTGTCATCATCGGTTCAGAGATAATATGGACATAACCGATTAAGAAGCCACCAGGCTCAGGATTTTGTCATTCAGAGGTGATAAATTGGACATGATGACAAAATGATGGTGAACCCGGTTTTAGGGACTCGTCTATTCAGAGGTGATAAATTGGACATGATAGACTAAGGCACACTAAATTTCGAATCCGCTGCCAGAGGTAGTCGTATTAACTTAGCAGCTAGCCCACTAAGGACTGCAAAGGTGAATTAGATCTGGGCACCCGTCGGTTCAGAGGTAATATGGACATGACCAACTAAAAGACACCAATATCACAATTTGTTGTTCAGAGGTAGTCATATTAACATGACAGCAAGAACTCCCGGCCCTGACGAGGGAAAGAAGAACAAAGTTATGGACTCATCTGTTCAGAGGTGTTAATGGACATGACAGTTTGAGTACCATAAAAGAGAGAGATCTAGGCATCTGTCAGTTCAGAGGTAATATGAACATAACCGATTAGGAATTACTAGACTCAGAGCCCTGCCATTCAGAGGTGGCGAACTAGACATAACGGCAAAAGAGTAATCCCTACCAGACTGGAAGATGAGACTTGGCTATCTGTCGGTTCAGAGGTAACAGTCCAATGGAGAAATCACCAAGCTCAGAATTTCTACCGTTCAGAACTGACAGGCTGGACATGATGGTAAAAAAAGTAATTCCGGGAGAAATAAGATTTGATTATGAATTCCGTGGAGAAATTGGCATTTCTTTGGGAAATCATTTGAAAGAAATTGTCAGAGGTATATTGTTAACATGATAACCAGGAAAGTCCACTGAGGACTGAAAAGAAAAATAATAGACTTCGAAGGGAGTCTGCTAGAAACTCGCTGGGGAGTTAGAAAATGAATCTCATAAGAGATTATATGTCAGAGAAAATCATTAACGCGACAAATGAACTCTGTGGATAATCGATAGGGAAAGGATTATTTCCTAAAAAGTTGTTAGAGGTAATCATTAACGTAACAACCAAATCCCTTACTGAGGAATTTAAAAGGAGATTTTGTCAGAGGTGTTCGTGACAGCTGCTCCGCTTGGAGGTTTGTAAAAGTGACTTGTGAGAGGTGTGATGTTAACTTGACAAGGATTCATCTGTAGCTCATTTTACTGAAAAAATGATTACAGCTTGATGTGGTCCTACTATTTCGTGGACGAGAATTGGTAAGAGATTTCAGTGGAATTGACTATAATGTTGTTAAGTAATTCCGCCGGGGAATAGAAGGCAGTGTTCTCAAAGTTTGTTTTGTGAGTCAAATTAATTCTGCTGGAGAATAGGAGAATAATACTCCTAAAATGAAGGAAAAGTCAGAGGTGAAAACTTTAAGATGACTTTTTTGCTTCGTGGATCTACCATTTCATGGAGGGAAATTGGTAGAGGATTCTGGAGGAATCAAATAAGATCAGGTCCCTTAGGATTTTTAGCAAACCTTCAGTTATCAATAGGTTTAGTAAGCCTTTACCAACTACCATTTAAGTTGGGCTAGCCATGCTATTCTCCTCAACATGATGAGTTATCGAGGACTTTGCGTTGGGCTTAAAAGCCAATTTTTCCTCTATCCTTAACCATTAAGGGCTTCGAATCATGTAATTTTGTGGGGAGGTTAGTTAGCAATTAATGCTCCTCATGGAATCTTTTCTGATGTCTTTAATGTTGACATCGTGTAGCGTTATTTTTTGATGTTAATCAGCTTGACTCAGAAGGGATCCCCTAATGATCAGAGGTATAATTTTAACTTGATCAGGGATAATATTTCTTCAGAAATTTGCCGTTGATTGGCATCATAAGCATGTCACCATTCAGGTTAGATAGGCGATATGCTACATTTGAGTAGACTGTCTCTACTACAAATGGCTCTTCCCATTTAGGTCAGAATTTGCCTTTGGACTTGTGTGTCATGACCATAGGTCATTTAATAGTTAAGACCAAATCTCTTTTCTGAAAAATTCTCTCTTTAACCTTTTTGTTGAAGGCCTTTGAAATTCGAGCCTGATAAAGCTCAATACGCTGTTGAGCCTGTAATCGCTTCTCGTCTAGCGCTTCAAGCTCTTAGAGACGTAGTCGATGGTTATCTTCATTAGTTATCTTGGTTGCCAAAGCAACACGAAGTGATGGTATTTGAATTTCTAAAAGTATAACTGCTTTGCATCCGTATACCAGAGAAAAATGCGTATTGCTTGTTGGGGCTTGAACTGTAGTTCGATAGGCCCAAAGACATTCACTGAGCTTCTCGTACCAATCTCATTTGCTTGCGGAGATGAATTTTTTAAGAAGCTTGATGATCATCTTGTTGAATGCTTCTACTAACCTATTGGCGACAAGGTTGTAAGCAGTTGAGCCACATTCTGAATTCGGTATTTGTTGCAGAACTGATAAAACGATTAACTTGAGAATTGGGGACCATTGTCGTGGATGATCCGTCTGGGGACACTAAATCGGTGGATGACATGATGTCTGATGAAGTTAACCATATTGGTGGTCTTAACTTCAACGAGTGGAGTAGCCTCTGCCCACTTTGAGAAGTAATCGATTATTGCAAGGATGACTGGTGAACTTTAGCTGACGGATGACTGATTGGCCCAATTATATCAATTCCCCAAGCTTCGAATGGCCATGTTGTGACTGTGGAATAGAGTAGTTCTGGGGGTTGTGTATAAAATTCGCGTGGATTCGACAAACCTTACACCTCTTTATGTATTCGACTACATCAGCGATCATAGTCGGCCAATAATAACTAAGTCGGTGCAATCGATCCTTGAGCTTTGGCCTGGTTGATGAGCTCCACATATGCCATTGTGAGCCTCTTTGATAACTTCTTGTACCTTTGAATTGGATAGACAACGAAGAAGTATACCATCATATAAAGGGTGGTACAACATTTTTACCACTGCATCGTAGTAAAATTGAGTAGACCTTCATCGAACAGACACTGCTTTCCTGGGGTCATCAGTTAATATGCCGTGCAAGGCATAGTCATTGATCGGGAATCGTCAGTCTCTTGGTTCGATGTTTGTCGACGTTGTATGAACTTCGTTATCCTCTAAACCATACTTCAGACAGAAGAGATGATGGGTGGCTACTATAGATGGTAATTAGTATCAGCAGGTAAAGCCAATGTAGCTGATAGCACCGCTAGAGCATCTTTGTATTTTAGAGGCGGGATACATGACTGATGCATAAGCCTTCAAATGTAGTAGCCAACTGAATGGCTGCATGGTGATAAGGTATGAGGTCCTCATGACGAACCTCATATTCACCCTTGACTTGGTTGATGATCAACTTAAAATTGTAAGTTCACCTAGAAGGGGGGTGAATAGGTGATGGCTAATCTAATGGTCACTTAATGCCAAATAATGCGGAATTAAAGCTATTATGACCTAAACAAAACTCTTACACTAAACACCACGTATAACACAAGAGTGTTGCCGAATTCCCCGTGAAGGGCTCTGGACAAACTCCTCTAGATTCCCCTTGAATGGGTTGAGGTGCCGCGTTGGCTCTCTTGGTTGAATACAAGTGTTAGCAAATAATCCCAAGCAAGTATATCAATGAGCACACAAGTATATCAAGCATATAAAGATTTACACTATAATTGAATGCAAGATATAAGTAAGGGAGAGAGAGAAAGGCCATCGCAAACACAAAGGGTTTGTTTCGTGGTTCGAGCACACTTGCTCTACATCCCCGCCTTCGACACACGAAGGATTTCCACTATGCAAGATCCCAATGGATCTCTCCTCGGTGCCGCAACACCTACAAGCCCTCGGACTCCCTAGTCCCGTACACACGCAAGCTCACTAGCTCGCCGAGGCCGCACCTCAAAGCAACCGAGTCCGCACCCAAACACAAAACAACGCGGACACACACGTCCGCCTCCTCAAAGTGACAAATGAAGTCTTTGGTGATCACAACACTTTGATCACCTAAAAACAATCTCACTACAACACTCCTATAGGATGAATAGATCAATGGATGCTCAAGTGTCTGTGTGAGAAAACAAGGAAAGAATCTTTGGTGAAAACTTAAGAAAATCTCTTTTACACTCTTGATAAACTCTCCTTTTAATTGGAAGTATTGGCTCTAATTTTGTGGAGAAAAACCTCTAGAATGAATGGGAAAAACTGGCTCTAAGAGTCTCCAAAATCTTGTCTCAAAACAATGACCAAACCCCCAAATTTATAGGCCAGAAAAATATAGCCGTTGGGGTCTGTCAGGCCTGCCGGTCGACCCGCCGGTCGACCCGCAACGGTCAAAATCCGACCGTTGGAGCCTGCCGGTCGACCCGCCGGTCGACCCAAAAGAACAGAGAGCACTGCTCTCAGTCCCGGTCGACCCGCTCTCAGTCCCGGTCGATCCGCCGGTCGACCCGCCCACTAAACTGCCAGACGTGCACGGCTCTGTGCACGTCGGTCGACCTTGCGGTCGACCTGCCCTTGGTTCCGGTCAACCCGCCCGGTCGACCCGTAAGCCAATTCTGGGTCAGCACTTGGGAGAAAAATATTGGTCTTTTGGCTTTCATAAAAATCCCATAAAATACATAAAAATCTACAAAAATAGTTTAACCAATATACTTTGATATACAAACATGCTTGCACAAAATCAAGGCATGTTATAAAAGATTTGGACTATTTTTGTAATATGGAAATATTTGGCTCATGTGAAAACTTGTATTTTCTAAAAAAAACTTATTTTCCAAAACTCTTCATCAAATACAAAAACAAGATATACTTTTAAAGCATAGTGTGTATGGATATGATCCACTACACAATCAAGATGAAATATCTATGTTTTTGACATTAAGCATAAACTTGATTTTGGTTGAAAGATGTAAACATGAATATCAAAAATCAAACCACTTGAATACATATTTGGTTTTTGGTTAAAATTCTTTTCTAAATCAAAAATTCTTTTATGAAAACAATTTTATCAAGAGTGTGTGTGTATATGTACTTGAGCAATCCACCAACTACTCTATCCTTTACATTTTAACTAAAAACAAAAATCTTATACCTAGACACAAGTCTTGATCTTGAAGTCTTCCCTTGAAGTCTTCTCATCCTCTTGACTTGGTCCAAGTGCAATCCAACAAGCTCAACAAATTGATGTGGTCTTGATGCATAGGCTCATGAATCAACCGGTGCTAGCTCCAAAACTTGTCTTAAAATCCTTTGTTGAAGCTCCACACCTACTAAGATTTTGATAATGAATCTGTCACTAATTAAACACAAGATCATTAGTATTATAACTTCATGAGTTAATCATCATCAAAACTAGAGTGATGGGCCTTTGGGCCAACAATCTCCCCCTTTTTGATGATGACAAAAACTCATGAAGTTATATATGCATGGATTAAAGTAAAGCTTCAAAGAAGCTCCCCCTTAACTCATGCATAGACATAAATAATAATATATGACAATGAAGCTCATAAATATGTATGCAAATGTATGGAGATAAAACATATCAAATTCTTTTTCTCCTATTTGCAAAACAAAACATATATGCATAAACATAAAATCTTATTATGTATATCTATTGTTTATTTGTTATGCATGAGAAAACTAAACACAAGTATGCATATAAACTCAAAATCTTTCTCCCCTTTTTGTCAACCATCAACAAAGGGTTCAAAGTGAAATCAAATCAAACAAATCTTTCTCCCCCTTTTTGTCAAAAACAAAGAGATCAAGAAGGGGTAATACAAATCAATCAATAAAAATTTATATGCGATATACATTCATGAAGAGGAAGACGCTAAGTTAGCTTCCCTACACATATGCATTACATGAAGAAGGGATGACAAGCCCTAACTCACATAACACATATTATGTAATGCATAAGAGGAGATGTGAGGCTCCCCTACACACGTATATCATATAAAGAAGAGTTGTCAAGCTCCTCAATTTATAATATACTCAACATGAATCCATATGTAAGAGAGATGGTAAGCTCTCCTTGCATATAGGAAATACAAATCAAACATTTTGAATTTTGATATCAATTTTGAAAATGATCAATTGTAAAATAGTGATCAATAGTAAGGTAATGATCAACCATATTGATACCAATTTAAAAAACTAATGCATAAGCTTGAAGAATAAGATTTGAATTTAGCTTAGCATTAATAACCTTTGTGCTTTAAATATGTAAGACAATTTTAACTAGGCACAAATATCACATATATGTATGAAAAGGGAATACCAATAGAAATTGATATAATTTGAATTTGAAAGCATACATACATATAATCAAAACATGAGTATATACAAAAAGAATAATCATATTGATACCAATTGAAATGATCCAATGATACCAATTGACATAAGGTAAGTTCAAGTGTATATCTCATTGTATAATCTACCAAAAAAATTTTTTTAAAAAATTATATTTCAAGGTATATGTATGTTTTGACAACACAAGAAGTATACACACATATCCCTTAAACACAATTGAGTCCATATAAATAGATTTGCATTAAAGGCAAATGACTCAAGAGGTATACATGTATGTCTTAAAGTTTGGCAAAATGCACATATACATGAAATGAAAACACATGATCATAAATCAAATCCAAAAAGTGGGAATACAAGTTTAAAAATGTATGTATCATCAAAACCAAGCAATACAAGCACATTTTATGAGTTCAAATAAGCATTCAAGCACAAATATAAATAGATTTATTTATGGCCCACGATATGTACAAGTATAAATCCTAGTGTTGACAAAAACTAACATATAAACTAATATTCAAATCATGAAGCATCAAATTTTGAGAAAAATAGAATCATGTGTCAATCTCAAAAACTATTTGAAGAATAAGTAACTAGTATAAATTATTTTTAAAAAACTAGTTAAAGATCCTTTAAATATATCAAATCTTATGTTTTTCATAAAACATAACTAGATACACAAAAATTTAAGCACTCATGGTCTATAAGGCTCAAAATGGTGTGAGTGTTAAACGATCATGTAAATAGCATTTTTATAAAAATAGTCATTGAAGCTCAAAAGATCATAAGTCACATTTTTAATAAAAACACGAAAAATCAAAACACTAATCTTCATGGTATATGTATGATTAATCCAATCCTAACAATACACATACATATCCCAAATATAAAAGAGTCTATTAATGATGTTTGCATGAAGGCAAGAGACTCACGGGTATACATGTATATTTATTAGATTTGAATTAAAAATACATATACATGAAGTAAAGTCATAAAATGGGCATAACAAGTATAAATGAAAGAATCATCAAAACTAGACTATGCATATGCAAATAGTGGGTACAAATGATCATGAAGTTCAATCATATATGAATCAATTGTAATTCACTATTTGTATATGTATACATGCAAGTTTTGATAAAATCTATATTTAAACATGTAAATACCACATGAAGCACACAAAAATATGATCATGCTATATGATATATGAAATTAAAAGCATGTACATAAAAGTAGGAGTTTAGAGAGTGTTACCAACTCCAAAGCTCCAAATATGGTAGTTGTCCCACCAAAGCTCCTTGATAGTGATGCATCCCAAAAGTATGTCCATCATATCCAAGTGCATCCACTACCAAGGCACCAATCCTCTCACGTCTTGTGAGAGCCCTCACCTACATCAAAAGTAAAATGTGGGGATTTTGGTACCCATATTTTCTTGGGTCCATGGGGGTTAGTCTTGTTGGGAACCCAAAATCTTTTATTAACAAAATTGAAAACATTAATTTTATCATAACAAAATTTTGCTAAATGGCCTTTGCGGCCACAATGTGTACATATGTACACCTTAGTATGCTTATGTGTAGGAGTGTGATCATTTTGTGCAACATAAGCAAATGCATGGTTATGATGTTCATGAATGTATGAAGTTTGTTTCTTTGAAAACATTGACTCCAACCTAGAATGATTAAAAGCACAAGAGTTCAAAGTTGAACTCAAGCCATCCATTTTATTTTTCAAATCTTTAATCTCATTAGTGGTGGCATGAAAAGCATGATGAGATAAAGAATCATTTTTCTTTTTCTTTTGTGAAACAAAATCTTTTTCTTTTTCACAAATTTTTCTTTTCAAAGATTTATTTTCTTGAAAAACAACTTCCTTTTGTTTTTCCACCAAATCAATTTTATTTTTCAAACTTGTGTTTCCTTCACAAAGATCATTCAATTTAGACATGAGGGAAACATTCTCATTTTTCAAATCTTCTTTTTCTTTTTCCAAATATGCAATTTTAGATTTGAAAGAATCATTTTCTTTATACATGCAATCAAAATTCTTTTCCAAATATTTGTTATCTTTTTCTAAGCATGCAATGTTACTTCTAAATGAATCATGTTCTTTATGCATGCAAGCAATGTTCTTTTTCAAATTTTTATTTTCCTTTTTAATCATGTCATATTTCTCAAGCAATTGTTGACAAAAGGAAGTGAGCTCATCATATGACATGTCTTCATCATCGGATTCAGAGTTTACCTCAAGGGGGTTATCCCCTTGGACATGTAGCAAAAGTTGGAGGTGTTGCTTCCAACGTCCGAATCGCTCCCCGCATAGTATTGATCTTTTTCGCCAAGGGAGATGAGGGTGTTCCAAACTACAAAAGCCGAATCAATATTAGCAACTCTAGATAAATAAACATCATCTAGGGTAGACTTTAAAGCATTAAGGACTTTTGAGTTAGCCTCAAAATTCTTACCATCTAAACAATATGCATTATTAGTAGTGGCAAGATAAACATGAATGCCTAGGGCCTTGAGGTACAAAGACATCTTAACCTTCCAAATTTGGATGTTAAGAATGTCAAAGGTGGGTGGTGACATGAAGTCCATGGTGTGTGTACAAAAATGTGATTAGCCTAAAAATGAGGATCTTTAACTCTAGGTTGTTAGACCCAAATCAGAGTACCAAGCTCTGATACCAATTGTAAGTTCACCTAGAGGGGGGTGAATAGGTGATGGCTAATCTAATGGTCACTTAATGCCAAATAATGCAGAATTAAAGCTATTATGACCTAAACAAAACTCTTACACTAAACACCACGTATAACACAAGAGTGTTGCCGAATTCCCCGTGAAGGGCTCTGGACAAACTCCTCTAGATTCCCCTTGAATGGGTTGAGGTGCCGCGTTGGCTCTCTTGGTTGAATACAAGTGTTAGTAAACAATCCCAAGCAAGTATATCAATGAGCACACAAGTATATCAAGCATATAAAGATTTACACTATAATTGAATGCAAGATATAAGTAAGGGGGAGAGAGAGAGAGAGAAGGCAATCGCAAACACAAAGGGTTTGTTTCGAGGTTCGAGCACACTTGCTCTACATCCCCGCCTTCGACACACGAAGGATTTCCACTATGCAAGATCCCAATGGATCTCTCCTCGGTGCCGCAACACCTACAAGCCCTCGGACTCCCTAGTCCCGTACACATGCAAGCTCACTAGCTCGCCGAGGCCACACCTCAAAACAACCGAGTCCGCACCCGAACTCAAAACAACGCGGACACACACGTCCGCCTCCTCAAAGTGACAAATGAAGTCTTTGGTGATCACAACACTTTGATCACCTAAAAACAATCTCACTACAACACTCCTATAGGATGAATAGATCAATGGATGCTCAAGTGTTTGTGTGAGAAAACAAGGAAAGAATCTTTGGTGAAAACTCAAGAAAATCTCTTTTAAGCTCTTGATAAACTCTCCTTTTAATTGAAAGTATTGGCTCTAATTTTGTGGAGAAAAACCTCTGGAATGCATGGGAAAAACTGGCTCTAAGAGTCTCCAAAATCTTATCTCAAAACAATGACCAACCCCCAAATTTATAGGCCAGAAAAATATAACCGTTGGGGTCTGTCAGGCCTGCCGGTCGACCCGCCGGTCGACCCGCAACGGTCAAAAATCCGACCGTTGGAGCCTGCCGGTCGACCCGCCGGTCGACCCAAAAGAACAGAGAGCACTGCTCTCATTTCCGGTCGACCCGCCGGTCGACCCGCTCTCAGTCCCGGTCGACCCGCCGGTCGACCCGCCCACTAAACTGCCAGACGTGCACGGCTCTGTGCACGTCGGTCGACCTTGCGGTCGACCTGCCCTTGGTTCCGGTCGACCCGTAAGCCAAGTCTGGGTCAGCACTTGGGAGAAAAATGTTGGTCTTTTAGCTTTCATAAAAATCCCATAAAATACATAAAAATCTACAAAAATAGTTTAACCAATATACTTTGATATACAAACATGCTTGCACAAAATCAAGGCATGTTATAAAAGATTTGGACTATTTTTGTAATATGGAAATATTTGGCTCATTTGAAAACTTATATTTTTCAAAAAAAACTTATTTTCCAAAACTCTTCATCAAATGCAAAAACAAGATATACTTTTAAAGCATAGTGTGTATGGATATGATCCACTACACAATCAAGATGAAATATCTATGTTTTTGGCATTAAGCATAAACTTGGTTTTGGTTGAAAGATGTAAACATGAATATCAAAAATCAAACCACTTGAATACATATTTGGTTTTTGGTTAAAATTCTTTTCTAAATCAAAAATTCTTTTATGAAAATAATTCTATCAAGAGTGTGTGTGTGTATGTACTTGAGCAATCCACCAACTACTCTATCCTTTACATTTTAACTAAAAACAAAAATCTTATATCTAGACACAAGTCTTGATCTTGAAGTCTTCCCTTGAAGTCTTCTCATCCTCTTGACTTGGTCCAAGTGCAATCCAACGAGCTCAACAAATTGATGTGGTCTTGATGTATAGGCTCGTGAATCAACCGGTGCTAGCTCCAAAACTTGTCTTAAAATCCTTTGTTGAAACTCCACACCTACTAAGATCTTGATAATGAATCTGTCACTAATTAAACACAAGATCATTAGTATTATAACTTCATGAGTTAATCATCATCAAAACTAGAGTGATGGGCCTTTGGGCCAACAGAAATCGCCATGAGCTTCAAGGTATTGTACCCCTATCTGTTGAGCAAGCTGGAGGCTAATGAGCAAATTATTGTACTCAGTTACGTTATTGGAACAAGATTTCATTAGTAAGAATGCACGAGGAAGGACGAGATTCTCGGGTGAGATAAATACTACCCCCACTCTGGCGAAAATCTTGCCTTTTTGTCCGGTTCTCGATGCACCATCAAAGAACAACTGCCATACATCATTGTTTAAAGTTATATTGGCTTCAATAACTTCATCTAGAATGTCTTCATATAGTTTGAAGATTCTAGAACTGGATGAGCTGCCAAGAAGTCTGCGAGGGCTTGCCCTTGATGACCTTCTGGGATGCGAAGGTCATATCATATTGGGGCAGCAGTATGACCCAATTAGTCAACCTAGAGTTCAAAGAACTCAATTTTGTCATTAGAATCTGAAGGAGATTGACTCTTGAGATGACATGAATAGTCTGTCCAACTAAGTAATGTCGCATCTTCCGGATGGCAAAGACAAAGGCAAGGCATTCCTTTTTGACCGGGTTGTAGCAATTTTCGGCCCCAATCAAGATTCTACTGAGATAATAGATGGCTTGCTTGGCACCTTCATCATTCTTCTATGCGAGTAGAGCGCCTAAATAATAGTCTATGGCTCTTACATGCAGTAAGAATGGTTTTCCCGCAACAAGAGATGCCAGAACTGGAGGCTTAGTGAGGCATGCTTTGATATCCTCAAAAGCTTTTTGACAAGCATCATTCAAGACAAAAGATACACCTTTCTTCATTAGGCGCGTGAATGAGTGGCAGCGACCCGACAGGTTTACGATGAATTTTCAGATGTAGGCCAGCCTGCCTTGAAGACCTCGAAGTTCTTCGAGATTCTTTGGAGGCTATATGTCTCAAATAGTTTTGATCTTATCGGGATCAAGATGAAATCTTTTGGATGTGAAAATGAATCTCAGGAACTTGCTACTTGAAACTCCCAAGAAAGATTTTGTCGGGTTCATCTTCAGCTGGTGAGCCCGTATGAGATCAAACATCGTTCTCAAATTGTGGAGATGGTTATTCTTTTCGCGACTTTTGATTGCAATGCCGTCAACATAACACTCCACTGTCTTTCGCAAGTGATCGCGGAAGATCATGCTCATTACATGTTGGTAGGTGGCACCCGCATTCTTTAAGCCAAATGACATAATCATTAGAAAAACACACCCAATGGTGTTCGGAATGATGTATGCTTTTCATTATCTGGGTACATCTTGATTTTGTTGTACCCTGAAAAGTCATCTATAAAGGACATTCTTTCGAAACCACACGTGTTATCAATCATGACATCCATGATAGGTAATGAAAAGGACAGACTATATTAAAATCACGAAAGTCAATACATATCCGGATCTTTTCGTTCTTTTTAAGGACGAGTACAATATTAGCAACCCAATCTGGGTGTTGTTCCTCTCGAATGAAGCCACATTCACTGAGTTTCTAGACCTCAGTTTCATTTACCTCCATAATATCAGGTTGGAATCAACGTTGTTGTTGTTTGACCGGCTTAGCATCCGGCTTGATGTTGAGGTGATGAAGCCACCCGAGGGTCGAGACCGGGCAGGTCTTCATAGCTTCAAGCAAAGACAATAATATACTCCTTTATCAGGAATATAAGGTCTAGCTTCTCTGTCGGCGATAAATTTTCGCTTATAGAGATGAGCTTCGGGTGAGCTTGATCACCAACATTAATTTGAATCACTTTATCTTCTTTAGGAGGGTCGCGTTGCTCAAAACACTTCTCCCATTGAAGATCAAGTTGTTGAGCTCAAGGATCAGCATCGAATGGCTTAATGTCCTCTTCTAGTTCCACCTGACTGGTCGAGGCCATGTTGACGAAGAGTTTCTTGAATACAACCCCCACACATACATCAGATTCCCACTCTGATGAGTCTGAAGAATGTGACAGTAGAGGCCTTTCAAATTCTGGATCAGATTGAGCAGATAGAGTAATGTACCCCAACCCCTACAAGTCTAATCATAGTAGTTGGCAGGCTTTTCTTTCGGTACAAAAGGTTGTAAAGTGATGTGTTGTCTGTTTCTGAAGTTCAGACCTTCACCACGATGTAAATTGTATCCCATTTCTTTCATCATATGGTGTGCTGACCGTGCATAGTGAAAGAATTGAGGGGGCTTCATGTCTTCATTCGAATTGTTGGATGTAGTAATCCAATGTCAGACACTGCCAAATATAGTAGGCGACTGGTCCTTTTTAGAAGGTAGGACTACAAACACAGACCCATCAGTCTCATCTATATGCATGTCTGCCGTTAACATAGGCAGAGGCAATTGTAGGGGGCTCATGCTATAATTGGTTCTTCGTCAAAAGAAACCTTTGGATCTTCTCCAAATTATGAGTCCGCTTTGTAGCCGCTATCGATGTCATCAAGCAATGATTTTTCTGCCATTTTATCGTTCTCTTTATAAAGTAAAGAATCGGTGAAATAGTTCTCCACCTCTTTGAATGGCTGTATTTCTGCGAACACCATCATGACCATTGCCTTGTCGTCCACATATTTGAAGCATTGATGGAGCGTGGAAGGTATGATCCATTAGCATGGATCTAAGGTCGCCCGAGCAAGAGGTTGTAGGACATGTTGGCGTCAATAACGTAGATGTCACTTCTGATTTCAGGTCTTTAATTTGACATCGGAGACGGATCTTGCCCAGAGGATGACTACTTCCTGCGTTGAAGTCATATATGGTCGTAGTTGTGGTTGACAACCTGCTCAATGATTAAAGCAGTCTCTTGGGGATAATGCTCAAAGCAGACTCAGGATCAACTTGTATTCTCTCGATGAGTGTGGACCCAATGTACCCTCTATAATACAAGGGCTTGTCGTTTCGGTTGTCCTTGAGAAGCATAACTTCAGGATTGAAGGTGATGCATGGTACCTACTGTTGTACCAGATGACATCGGGGGCATGAAGCTCCATCTTCTTTGTAGGGATGGACACTTGTGTCAGAAATGATTCTGAATCAGCAAGAGTATCCCTAAGTGCCTCTCCGGTCTCCTTCGAGAGGCGGAGTAGCTCGTGCAAAGTAATACAAGTTGAGATATTGGCCAATTGTGCCAATATGTCAAAGCGGAAGGGAGTATTGAGTCCTCTGCAAGGATTCTTCTTCAGGGATTCATCAAAATGAATCTCCTTCTGCTTTTTTTTATCCCTCAGCACTGAGGCCTGAACAGGTGCAACGGTTCCTGACGTCATTAGTTGAGGTGCTCTGTCAGGTGTCTGGTCATACTGTCACAAGTACTGTTTACCAGAACGTGTACCCATTGGCTGCTATGTGGAAGGTTGTGCTGCTAAGGCAAGTTTCTCTTCCTCTGAATCACTGAGGGAGGATACAGTCATAGAATCATCATCTGTTGTGAGAGAGACGATATTGCATGACTTGCCTTTGAGCTTGAGCTTACTGGTCTCCCATTGCTCATCTTGGACAATATCTGGGTGGACCCACATGATCTCTACAGATTCTGTTGTGATTGGGATGAGACCCTTAACTTTCTGTTGTTCAGCCATAGGGTTGATGACATCTAACCTTGCTTTAGAGATTAGGACTAATCCGTCTTGGACAGTCATCTTCGGGAATGTCCTAAAATTAAGAGTCACCATGTTGGCGGTGACTTTCTTTTATTCTGACTTGAGAGTCAGAACTCCAGCATCTATCAGGGCTTGGACCTTGTCTTTGAGAACATAGCATCTACTGATAGGGTGATGCACCATCCTATGAAAGAGGCAGTAATTAAGATCATTTGTACGCCCCACTTCATTAGGTCGCCGAGCTTTAGGTAACTTGAGCTTTTTACCCTTATATAGCAAAGGGAAGATCGCCACCACCTGCTCGTCTTTGAAGGAGTACACCTTTGGCGGGAATTTGAATTCTCGATTGCTATTGGTGTTATTCTTCTGCTTTGGTTGGGCCATCACTGATAGCTCAACGGTCATGGTTTTCTTCCCCTCTGTATCACGCCCCTTGGTGTTGACCCCCACTTATTCTTAGAGACTGAGGGTTCAAATTTCTTAACTGATTTCTTGGCTATCTCAGCTTATTCAGCAAGCTCCTTCCATGTATGGGACTTGACATCTCTCATACGAACTTTTATTCTGTCAAGTAAGTTATGCCGGCATGTCTAGAATAACATGGGTAATGGCATACCTGCAGGGCACATGAGAGAAAGGTTGCAAAATCTCTCAATGTATTCCCGCACAGATTTTCCTCCTTTCTGGACTGTTGAGAGGAGCTTGTCTATAGTCACCTCGGTATTGTCCTCGTAAAATCAAGAGAAACCGGGTTTCTAAATCAATTCAAGAGTTGATGGAGCTGCTAGGCAGGCTCCTGAACCAGTCAAAGGCTACCCCCTTAAGGGTGTTGATGAATAGTCTTGCCATGATGGCATCGTTATCTATTACGTTCCGGTTTGAGACCGCAAGTAATAGATATGTTGGTTGGGGGAGCTCTTGCCATTATACGTGTGCAACGTGGGTGGCTTGAATTTCGATGGGTACGGAAAAGAATCCCACTCCAGCGGGTAAGGACGAGTCATCCCTATCTTCTTCAGCTCATCCCTCTGGGCCAGGGATGCAATCTGACCTGGATGCCTTTAATGACCTCGGAGTCAATCGAGGAGCTTTCCTTTGAATTATCAGTTTTAGGATGCTCATCATCATTATGCTCATCTTCGTTAAGATTGCTTCCGGTATCATTAGTATTCTAGTTGGTCAAGAGTTGAGCTAACATCTTTTGGATGTTGTCCAAAGCTTCTTACTGAGTCCTTAAAGTCTGCTCTTGTGTCTCCATTTGCTGATGAAGATCATCATTGTTGTTGTCAGTTATGTTAGCCGATACAAGTCCCCATCCGCACCGAGCTGATAGTAGCTGAAGAAGCATATCCGCTAGCTTCCTCGTCATCAGACCATTAGAAAAGGTTTCTAAATGGCACAGGTGATACAAGTCCAGTTGATGAAAAAAGGTTGTCCATAATCGTAGGGTATTGCTACCCTAGAGCGAGACCCTGGAACGCACCCTCTTGGTTAACCAGAACCTGACTCAAGCCGGGGGGGTATAGTCAGAGTCTGGAGAGCTAGCTGGAGGAGTGAAGGTTTCTCGTCTCCATCTTTGGGACCGGAGAAGATCCCTCCCTCTGCTTATCATGTTAATAGAGGCGGCTACAAGATGGCTCACCTCTGTTTCCTTCTTCTTCTGGGACCCGGCTCTCTTGAAAGTTCAGACTGACAACCGGAATACTGATTGTTGGCTTGGAGGCGAAGTCGTCAGGATGGTTCCTAAACAACAATGGACGGAGTGCACTATCACAAGTTGACACCCCGCTTGTTTGCACTGGGATGGAGAGATGTGAACAGATTCTTCAGAGCGTAGCTTTTGTTTGTTACTCAGATAATCTCTCAAGCCAGTGTTAATTGGACCTAACCGATCCATCAGAGAGACTCGAGGAGATTTGATATTAGCCCCCTTAAGGGCTTTCATATTTATCATACATAAATCTATGGTAGCTTCACCTGAAGGAGTAGTTTCGCAAAGCAAAGCTACTGCTATTCTGCCCTTAGAGGCAAACTTAGCTCTGTTGTGCAGAACTTTTCCCGCAAGCGAGGTTAGAAGAGCCTCGCTGTTAGCACTCAGTAGTGCTTTACCTCTAGCCACCCGGCAGAGTTTTTTGCACTTGGTTCTGAGAGTGACATTGGATCAGCAACGCTGTTAGCACGCATAGGCGTTCTAGTCTTAAGCACGCGTGCGGCAGGCTTAAAACTGCCCATCAGTGTTGTTGAAGCAAGCGGGGCTGCGGTAGCCTCGCTGCAAGCACATGGTGCTTTGGCTTTAACCTCGCAGGACAGTGGAGGCTAAGGAGAAAAGGGAGGCTTGTGATCAAAGACTGTCTTAGCTTCACACGAAGCTAAATCAAGAGAGGCCACTGTGGATTTTTCAATCTACATAATCTTGGCGGAGGCTATTTTAGGCTCCCATGGAACCCTTACAATCTTGCACGCAACGGTGGCACGTTGGCATGGGGCTAATTTAGTCCCAGTTGGGACTGTGATAGGCTCGCGCGGAGCCTGTTTAAGCTCGCGCAGAGCTTATTTAGCCTCGCATGAGGCAGTGTTAGGTTCATAAAGAACCTTAATAGCCTCAATAGAGACTTGCTTCCCGAAAGTGGCCAAGAGTACTCCGGCTATGTTGACCTTCCTGTGCTTATGCACATGTAGGGGACTTTTGCTACCCCCAGAGAGAAGTTGTTCGAACATCTCTTGGTCAAACTGAATGACCAATATTTCAGCAATAAACCTGAGGGTCTGATCATCACATTGCGATACTTGATTCTTAACAGTGGAGAATGAAGTCCCAAGTGGAGTCGCCATCTTGTTTTTCATTGAATATCAATAATTAAAAAACTTACAAAAGTGTGAAGAGAAGGTTACAAGTAATAAAAAAGATGAAAAAGATTACAAGTATCTCTTCAGAGATTCTAGAGAAGTGTGCCGGTAAGAATCTGATCAGCATGTGACCACTTATCCCATTGACGATGTGATCGACTGATCTTCGAATGTTATTACTTGGGAATTCTTGCTCACCTGGTTCCAAAGATTCCTTGAAAGAGAGGAAGGTTGTAGGGTATTAACACCCTGAACTTAAAGAAATAATTCTCTGGAGCTTCCGAAAAACAAGAAAAAGTTAGCTTTGCTAGCTCTCTCGATGCCTTCAGCTTGATTCCTGATCCTTGCCTGATCTCTTGCTTCTTTTCGATGCCTCGTGCTTCCTATTTCTTTATTGCTTTCTGCTGCCTGCCCCAAGCTCATTCTCAGATGAGCTATTTATAGGCTCATGAGGGGTGTAACTGCCCCTAGAATTTAGCTATAATTGATAACAGTCAGTTAGCCTCGCGCTTCTGGGCTTCGTGCAAGGCTATAATGCTCGTGCGAAGCTAAAACTGAGTCGCATACGAGGAAAGATAGGCTCGCGCGAGCCTATGACTGGCCTATTAACCTGGCCCCTCCATTGATCGTGGGGCGAAGAGGGCGGGCGTAACCGTCCACTTAAAGTGGCATTAACCCCACTAACGTAGTGGAGTTAGCCCACTAAATACTAGGTCAAACATTTGACCGGCCAACCCTCTCATAAGGGTGTAGGAAGCCTCGTGCGAGGCTGAGTTTAAACTCGCGCGAGACTAGTATAGCTCCTCAAACGAAGCTACAAGAAAGTTTCAGACGAAGCTATAATTAGCTTCAAGCGAAGCTAAAGGTTAGCTCTCTGTAGAGTTGTGTAGAGCTTCAAGCGAAGCTCTCAAAAGAAGCTTTGGGCGAAGCTAATATCTTAGCCTTTTAATAAGGATATAAAGCTTCAAGCGAAGTTAAAGGTTAACTCTTTGCAGAGTCATGTAGAGCTTCAAGCGAAGCTCTCAAGAGAAGCTTCAGGCGAAGCTAATATCTTAGCCTTTTAATAAGGGTATAAAGCTTCAAGTGAAGCTAAAGGTTAGCTCTTTGCAGAGTTGTGTAGAGCTTCAAAGGAAGCTCTCAAGAGAAGCTTCAGGCAAAGCTCATATCTTAGCCCTTTAACAAGGCTATAAAGCTTCAAGTGAAGCCATCCTCTAGGCAATACTTAGGCCTCTTTACAGGTGATGTTTGGCTTACTGTCTACTTCACTGGATGAGTAAGTTTTGAGGCATTGTTTGGTCTCTGAGGATGGATAGATCTTGGTTATCAGCTTATCCGCATCTTGTCTTTTGTAAATGTCAACAAGTTAGATGCTTAAACAGATTGAAATACCACCTGGAGAGTTTGTCCTTTTAGAATGTCAATAGTAAAATTCTATGTGAGGCTTGTTCTCTTGGTAAATTAATCATGAGATCATCATTAGCTAAAATAAAAACTGAATCACCTACATTTCTTGAACGTATTCAAGATAATATATGTGGATTATTTTGATACTTTATGGTACTGATAGATGTCTCTAGTAGATGGTCACACATTTGACTATTATCAACTCGCAATGTGACATTTGCGAGATTTCTTGCTCAGATAATTAGATTACCAGTACAATTTTCTGATTATACAATTAAGAAAATTAGACTTGATAATGTTGGTGAGCTTACGTCTAAAGTCTTTAATGATTATTGTATGTCAATTGGGATAGCTGCTGAGCACCTGTTGCCCATATATATACAAAAATAGTTTGGCTGAATCACTGATTAAGCGCCTCCAGCTTATTGTTGGACCATTAATAATGAGAACAAAGCTTCCTATTTCTATATGCGGTCATGCAATTTTACATGATACAACATTAATTCACATCAGACCAAGTACAATTATGAGTACTCTCTATTACAATTAGCATTTGGTCAAGAACCAAATATTTTTCATCTCAGAATTTTTGGTTGTATGGTATATGTACCGCTTGCTCCACCACAACACACAAAGATGGGTCCTCAAAGAAGACTGTGAATATATATTGGGTATGAATTTCCTTCTATTATAAGATATCTTGAGCTTAAAACTGGTGATATTTTTATGACTTGGTATGCCGACTGCCATTTCAATGAGGCAATTTTTTTCAGCATTAGGGGAAGAATAGAAACAACTAAAAAAGGAGATTACATTGAGTGAATCATCTTTATTGCATCTTGATCCTCACACAAAGTAAGAGTCTATAGTGCAAAAGATTATGCATTTATAAGAAATAATAAATCAATTACCAAATACGTTCACTAATACAAAAAGATTGACTAAATCATACATACCAGCTGGGCTGCATGGGCTGCACGAGAGGTTTTCAGAACCTCTTCTGAAGTGACACCGCTTGCGCTGTGAGCAGTGGTACGGGCCACTTTAGGAGTAATCTCTGAAGAGATTCAAGAGCAAGTCTCCGAAGAGGCTTTACGGTATTACAGCATTGCCTTGGGACTGGCGGAGCCTGAGGAAAGGAATTCCTCAAACTTTCCTTGGTCAAATTCAACGATAAGGAATTCTACTATCTTTCGAGAAGCCGGACATCGGCTTGCGCCACTGCATTCTCGTCAGTAGAGAAAGAAGTCCTCAACAGAGTCGCCATCTTTTATTTGGCTGGAAAAGCTTGGTCGAAGCAAAGTTTCTTTGAGTGGCTGAAAGAATACAACAGAACAATCTCGATTACAATAGAGAGGAGCAGATATAATTATTCTTCCCTTTGTTTAGGGCTGGGTTCTTTATGTGGCGATGGAGGGTGATTCTTGTTCTCCTTTGACCGGCCAACTGTCCAGCTTCTCTTCAGGATGCTCTCGAAGATCAATCAAGAGGGAGCCCTATTTTTAACACACTAAGTATTTAGAGTCTACTAGTTACTCCTTTTCTCCTCCTCTCCAAAAAAGAAGCTTTTAGTTTGAGAATTCTCATCTCTCAATCTCAGAAAAATCTCTTCCTGTTCAGAAAGCCTCTCCCTTCTCATAGCTCCTCAGGCATTTATAGGGAGTCATAGGGTATTATTGTTCCCTAAAATCCCTCCATAGTGGTGATTAACTCCCACATTACGTGGGGAGTTAATTGACCCAGTAATGGGGACCCAGTTATGTGGGTCAGTTACAACAGAAATGCGGTATCGCGCTAGACACGGACCTCACGTTACTTGTTGTAAATGCGGGCGTCTCAGTTTAGAACGTGGAGTTGCTCAGACCCGTGTTTGAAGTGAGATGCAAGGTTTCTCAATCCCGTGTCTGATGTGGAGCGTCGAGTTGTTCAGACTTGCGCTTGAAATAGGACGCGGGTTGCTCAGACCTTGCGTTAGACACGGAGTCCCTCAGACTCACGTTGGATGGGATGCAGAGTTACTCGGACTCGCATTGAACGTGGGTTTACTCAGGCCCGCGTCTGAAGTCTCCATGCTTCTGTGGACGCGAGTTCCACGTTTTAGTTTGAAACGTGATCTTTGCGTTGAAGTGAGGTTCGCGTCTGATGACTTGTCTTTAGTGATTTTTGGGCAACCTATAACAATATCCTGATTCATTATCATTGATGTCTATATTGATGATTTAAACATCATTGAAACTCATAAAGAAATCTTAAAAGCAATGATGTATTTAAAGAATGAATTTAAAATGAAAGATCTTGGAGAAACTAAATATTGTATTGGTTTACAGATTGAGCACCTTAAAAGTGGAATACTTTTGCATCAATCAAATGATACTGAAAAGGTCTTAAAATGCTTTAACATGAATAAATCAAATCCTTTAAGTACTCCAATGGTTGTTAGATCATTGATGTTGAAAAATGATCCATTTCGCCCTCGGGAAGATAATGAAGAGGTTTTTAATCCTGAAGTACCATACCTAAGTGCAATTGAAACTCTTATGTATCTTGCTAATTGTACCCGACCAGATATAGCATTTGTTACTAATCTATTAGCAAGATTTAGCTCATCTCTTACACAGAGATATTGGAATGGAATTAAGCATGTATTTAGTTATCTTCGAGGAATAACTAATTTTGTTTGTTTTATTCTAGAGGATCAAAATAAGAAATGATTGGTTATGCAGATGTAGGTTACTTGTCAGATCCACATAAAGTCAGGTATCAAACAGGATATGTGTTCACATGTGGAGGTACGATGATCTCTTGACTTTCATAAAAGCAGAAACTTATTGTCACTTATTCTAATCATGCTGAAGTCAAAGCACTCCATGAAGCAAGTCAAGAATGTGTATGGCTAAGGTCTGTAATGCAACACATCCAAGTAACTTGTGGATTATCAGTCAACAGAAATCCAACAGTACTGTTTGAAGACAATGCTGTATGTGTCGCTCAAATAAAGGAAGGATTCATCAAAAGCGACCGAACAAAGCACATTCTCTCAAAGTTCTTCTCATTCAACTAAGAGCTTGAAAAAGATAAGAAAATTAATATTCAATATATCTGATCAGGTGATAATGCGACAGATCTCTTTACAAAGGTACTTCCCACTACAACTCTCAGAAAACTTATTCGTGATATTGGGATGCGTCATCTGTGAGATTTATGAAGAACTACTCATGCCAACTTGAGGGGGGACTTATGTGGCATACTCTTTTTTTCTTACCATGTCTTTGTCCCACAGGGTTTTCCTGGTAAAGTTTTTAACGAGAAAGCATAAAACACGTATGCAAAGATGATGTACTCTTTTTTCTTTCGTTATGGTTTTATCCCACTGAGTTTTCCTAGCAAGATTTTTAATGAGACATCATGAATGATGGACAGCTAAGAAGAGTTTTATGAATATGGCCGTCCACCATCCTCCAGCCTCCAACCACTAGCCACCCATAATAAATATGGTTATTGTTAATTGCATAGTAACCCAAAGTTTATCTATAAATAGGTCCTTTCTGATTCATTTCAATGTACACTTCAAAAATCAATAAGAATTCATCCTTCTACTCTCTCTAAAATTCTCTGTCTTAGTATTATAGTTTCACGAGTTTTACAACAAAAAGATGGTTATAAAACAAAATTGACCAAAGTTCTTTTCATTAGAAAACTTTTATTAGGCTTATGTAAAGGAGCGGATATTGATACTCACCAAATTGATTAACACACTCATCAGATTATTACAAAGAGTGTCATTAGTTTTTTGCACACTTTTACCCCCCCCCCAAAAGTCCAAAATGCCTCTCTTCTTCTACCCCTAGTTTGTCATATTCAATCGAGCCTCCTCCTTCCACAGTGACCATCGGCGGTCCGCCTCTCCCCCCGCCGCCACCCCCCTCCTTCTCCGCACCCCTCGATCTCTGTTCGATCAACTCCGGCCAAACAGATATCAATTTGTTCGACCGAAGTTGGCCGAACAGAAATCGGGGGGGGGGGGAGACAAGGAGGCGATCGGGGGGTGGGGGGAGGGGGAGGGTGGGCGGGGAGGCGAGAAGAGAGGCGAGGAGGGAGGGGGTGCGGGGGGGGAGGGGAGAAGAAGAGGGGAGCTTGGGGGTGATCAGGGAAGAAGAAGAGGGGGATCAGCTCAGGGATGGCGGCTTAAGCTGAGCTCGAGAAGAAGAAGAGGGGAGAAGACGGCGGGGGTGGGGGAAGAGGGGGATGTCTGGGAGAGGGGGCCGAGGCGGCGTGAGGGAAGGAGAAAGAGGGGGTATTTTGGCCCTTTTTAAAAATATGGTGGGTGCTTGGTGGGTGTCTCTATCAAATTTGTGGGTGTCATAATCTGGTGAGTGTGTTAATCAATTTGGTGGGTACTAATATCCACTCTTATTAAGTAGAGATTAGGAGGACTAAATTTTCTGGAGACCCACTAAAAATTTTGTTAAACCAGTGAAGTTATAAAATCGGGTAGAAAATACATAGCTTGGAACTTCAAAAGAATGACCAAGTGATTTTTATGTTTGGCAACAAAAACAACTAACTCTTATGTTACGCATGTAACAAAGACAAGACATGTTGAGCCGCGTTTAGTTGAAAGTGTAAAGGAGTTGGGGTTAAATCCAACTCTCGAGAAAGAGACTTACTCTTACACGAATTAAGAATTGGTATAAAAGTTAAGGTTTGGCCCCAAAAGTACAGGGCAAAGTGTTAAAAAAGTACATTTTTATTCTATATTTGCCCTTGACAATATATGCTACAACTCTTAGTTAAATTACCTTTGGAAGAGTTAGCAAGTCCAACTCTTGCTAACCCCTTATTGCCAAACAAGGCCAAGTGGACTAGGAGAGTGTTGTTGACGGATCTTATAGAGGGGGGGAGAGAAGAATTGTTTACTCTTACACTAATTTTAAATTGGTGCAGGAGTTAAGCACTTGTCTCAATAAAGTAGGATGCACTTGCCTCAATAAAGTAGGAGGCAAGTGCATAATTTTTTTAAAGTACCGAATTTGTCCTTACATGATTACCGTCTAACTATCGATGCAAATTGAGCGTTGGGAAGAGTTTGCAAGAGTTAGTGTAGACTGTCCAAAAATCACTGAAGACAAGTCATCAGATAATAGAGTTCATACTTCAGACGCAAAGATGATCAAAACTATTGATGCAGTATCAAGACGTGGGGCTCGAGGCCCGCGTCTCAGCATCATTGCAGTACCAAATTGCAAGGTTGATGCCTGCGATTCAACACCATCTCAGTGCCCAAACGCGAGGGTCAACACCCGCGTCCAACATCATCTCAATGACTAAATGCAAAGTTCAAACTCGCGTTTCAACTGCAAATGAGCCATGCATCTCAGTTATAACTATCCCCATTACTGGGTCAAGTACTGCCCACGTAATGAGGAGAGTTAACCCACATTATGGAGGATTTTTAGGAGACAGTTTTACCCCTAAAACCCCTATAAATAACTAGAGATGCTATTGAAAAGGGGTCAGAATTTTCAGCTGAGGATTATTGGCTTTACAAGAGTTCAACTCTTCTACACAAACTTACTGAGTTCAAGTTTTTCCCAAATCTCTTTGAGATTTCATTGG
Organism: Agave tequilana; assembly: GCA_038442645.1. Taxonomy (NCBI): domain Eukaryota; kingdom Viridiplantae; phylum Streptophyta; class Magnoliopsida; order Asparagales; family Asparagaceae; genus Agave; species Agave tequilana. The sequence goes on along the minus strand of JAVJIF010011233.1, from coordinate 63,914 downwards.
ATAAGAGTTGTGCTACTCCATCAGTGATCCAAAGAGAGAAGTTCTGAAGGAGCTTGACGTTCACCCGGTCAACGGAAAACAAGATTCACTTTCCACCGCCACACAAAGAACCCAGCATTAAATAAAGAGGAGATTTGAACTTGAGTGTCTCCTCTCTCTTCTATTTGAAATTTGAGTTGTAATCTTTCATTATTTCAAGAAAACTTTGCACTACTCTTTCGTACTTTCCGTCACGTACAGTTAGAAGCCGAACTCTTACTATTTCTTGTTACCAAACAAGGCCTAATAAGCATTAGTTGCTGTAAACATTTGCTACGCAAGGGGAACTTACTTGTTAGTTAACTCACCTAATCAAGCTTTTGACCAGACTAATGGCCAAATTTGAGTCAATTTGAGAATAAGAGAGAGCAATTTGTTAAAAGAGAGGGGAAGGATGAGAGATTTTAAGCAGGAGGAGACGAAGAAGAAAGGGTTAATCTTTTGATAAAAAATTAGATATATAATATTTTTCATTTCGACTTTACAAGGGCTCATAATTAAATATAATCAGTCACATCAAAAAGTAAAGAGAGCTTCATAAAAAGAAACAACAAAGTAAAGGGTGAGAAAAAAAAAATGTTAGCAAACAATGCACACAAGGGCTCATAAAAGACCACAGCCCTGTTCAAACAAAACATTATGCAAGTATCAAAACAATATATACAAGATACCAAGCAAGCAAACACTACGCCTGATTCTCTCCACATACAATGAGCTCAAGTAAAGTTAATTTATGAGCAAAATCACACAAACTAACTAGAAATAACAAGCAAATAATTTCCAGCAACTTCAACATAAATGTTCAGAGGATAATACTTGTCGTGAGTTCATTTGTATTTCTTTACAATTCATATCATACCATGAACTCATAGATGTTTTCCCAGCTTACTCATGCTAGTAGAAGAAACCCAGGATCTCACATGACACAGTTTGGCTGACATAAAAGTATAGCAATGCAGAAAACAGAGACCACCACCACAACAACAACAACAACAACAAAAAAAAACCAACATCGAAACACTGACAGTAACTATACTAAGGCAGATGAGTTGTCTTGTTCATTTCACACTCCTGATGATGTGGCATCTTTGCCCGTGGCACCTGTGTCGACTCTTAAACTGTTCTCTCTGCGATACATATCTTTGACACCCTGAAAATGAGGTAATAAAATTGTTAAAAGTTAACATATAGAAATACATGTTTCCTGCTAATGACAAACAAGTTTACAAATTCCAGTTAGAGAGGACTGGAATTTTGGGAATTGAGTGTGTTCTCTGTATAAAGTGAAATAAAATCTGTTGACAGAAGTGCTGGAACCAACTCTGGATAAAGGCACTCTCCAGTGAAAAATGAAAAAAAAATCAGAAACATAGTGGTCATAATGCTATATTACAAACCGAACCTATGCCAATGAGAACTTTCAACAAGCATTTCATATTTACATCACCAGCATCATATCCATCAGCACTCAAAACAGTTTCCCACAAACAAAGCTCCAAAAGAGAAGGGACCGACTTTATGCAGCCAGCTGTTAACAAAGTTTTCAAGCCCGTGCTCATTTTACATGTGCAAACTTAAGGTCGACTTGATTGGAAATTAGATATTATTACAGGCCTAGCACTACGGATCCGACTCAAAGAGCATGCAAGATTTAACTCCTCGTGTTATATAATGATCCCAAATACAACTTGAAACTAACAACTTGGCAAGAACAAATTTATTGAGTTACACTTACTTGGAATATAGTTCCCAACTTCTTCAGTGCTCTGGCTCGCAACTTGAGCACATCTTTGGGGACACTGGTATCATTGAGAACCTGACCCACAAAAAATCACTCAATAACATCGTTCACATGGAGAAAAATTCATTAGTCTGTAGATGTGAATTTATTCGAGCATTAGATTCAATTGCCTCTTTGTTTGCAGGTTATATTATGGAGTATAGGCGAAAAGTCTAGCAATTACAGTGAAAAGAGAGGGCAATCCTGAACTCGGGACTAAACTTTCTGTCCTATGCAGATCAACATGCGCATGCTGCTAACATGCAACAAACTCATGAAGAAGAAGGCTTACTAGATAAACTTAAAGGGACTAGCCGTGAGGACCAATAAAGAAAGTTTCTGCCCTATACACCCAGCAAAAGGAACATACGACATTATGTGACAGTGCTTAAGCTAAAGAGCAGTTGTATCAATCTTTTTACCATGCAAAATACACTTTGAGAATAAACGGTTTGATGCCACAAGTACATATGCATACATCAGATATCAATACTGAAGATTCAAGCTATTTGATCTCATTCAGTTATTTGAGCAAGCTTACATTACTGCTTACATTTGTCTTATTTATCAGATAAGCTTGAGCAATCTTTTACCAAGCCAAGCCTCAAGCTCCGTGCCCATTTACAGCCCTATACAGGACCCACATACAATAAATTCTCCCTCACAATTTCATGGACAAACCCCAATAACAATTGCTATACAAGGCATGCCAATGAAAGAGTAAATCCCACATATGAACCAAGAGGGACCGTACAGATATATACTTTATATCTAATATTTAATATCATGAATATCATGACAACATTACAAAATACAAAAACAAAGTAACAGGTGCCTATGATTATTGATGCCATGAATGAAATTGATTGAGCTACAAGTATTGCCCGCACCTTGCCTCTGCTCAACAGATGGAACTGGGACATAATGCTTAGATGAGAAGGCTTAAACAAAAATTATTGACCAAACTTTCACTAAAGGTTGTTGTGGCATTAACCCTTTGTGATACGGTCTGTCAAATGGGCACACGGGATTTTCATAAAATCAAGAAAGTTAATAGGTGATTAGGATGAACTACCGCATCCAATTGCACAAATTAAATTTATGAAACTAGGGAATAAACCTAAAAAAGAGCCTCCATGAAGATGAACGATATACTATAACTTATAATTTAAATTCATCTCCAAGACACAGTATCGGTAAAAGAGCCATAAACAAAAGAGATTTCGTTAGCTATAAGTAAACTCTCTTAGACCACCAGAAAGAAAAGCTTGATGAAACTTACTGCATGGCAAACACGGGACAAAGTTGATTCTATATCAACGACATTAATTTTCCACAAAGAATTAAGCATCACATCCTTTTTCTCTTCAATGGTTTTCAACAGGTCCTCGTCCCTGTTTTCACTTCCCTCCAATTTTTTCATCCCCTCCTGGATCTGAATTAAAGAGATTGCACCTAGCACCGGGACAAATCGAATATAGTTAGTTTGCTGCTCTACATGAAATCGTTATAAGGAAGTTTGGTAGAGATCACCTGAAGCTGCATTTACTTGTGATTTGATATGGTGGCCTTTATCACGAACCCACTCTGCTATATATGGCACACCCATCAAATAAATTTTCTTTCCAAGCGCTTTTGAAGCCTGTCTCGAATAAATATATCCAATAGTGTGGAGCATAGCCTCCCCAAAAGCTGCAATTTCAAGTAGACATCATGAAAACTTCGATGTAAATCAGGGAATTAGACAAGTAAACACAAAAAACACTCATAAGTCACCACTTCACAAAAAGTTCCTAGGCTATTACTCATAGCATTTATGTAAATAGTACATCGAGTGTTAGAGAACATTCGCTTAAGCCGTTCTTCTTAGGAATTCTTTAGCTGCATCCTACCAATTAGTTGTTCAAGTAGAGAGGTGAGCTCTGGCTCATACAATTGGATGCGACTTAAGAGCTATTTATACATCTTTTACTCAAATTGGATATTTTTGGCTGAAATCTGAGCTCAAATCCTATCAATTCAAAATTAATGACAAACCATACTCGCAAACACATCTGAACAGCCGTACAGAAAAAGAATAAATGCTTTCAGAACTATATTACCATGCATGATTGCTAACCGACCAAACAATTTGAAAAATATGCTACATTTCTAATGATTTTTCTGGTTTTGATGGATGCAAACCCAGTTCAAACACTTTGAACATATGTTTTTATGCATCAAGTTCTCACAAACCAATAATTCTGATAAATGCATATTATGCAAGAGGCTCAGATATCAACAGCTTTAAAGAATAAGATAAACATTTGATGATATCTTTCTTGGAAGAATCCAAACCATGGTTCAAAGAATTGACTGATTCTGATATGAATTCGGAATTGACCGACAACGAGATAAAAATTAGTGGTATTTAAGCAGAATCGACCGAGCAATAGGTTGGAATCGGCCGATTCCATTCCGATTCCAATCGATTCCAACACAACTATTATCAAACTGCAACAAATTTAACAGTATCTTCCCAATTTTACAGCATAAATATTTGATTAATTGTCAGCGGCACTGCACGGTTTGCTTGGATTCCATCGATCTCTTAATCCAACACCACAAAGCAACAATGTCGAATCTTATTTAACTTTTGGTGCCTCGTGGGTACAATGATTATTCTCGAGCCTTCCAATACTTACTTTCACTAAATATTATAAATACTCATCTCCCTTGTAACAATACCTAATAGAGAAAATTTTTAAAAAAAAATTTGTAACTAACTAGAAGAATAATTTGTTCGAATAAATTTTTATTTTTACATGATTTCAAATATCGATCGATCCTGATACATGTCTGCAATATCATATCAGATTTTGAAGTACCCAATACAATATTAACTCTATATTATCGGCTGACATCGGCGCCAATATGGTCGATATTGATGTCCAATATTGGCGTTATTGATACTAAAAACCACGAGCCAATACCGACACTGAGATTTTAAACCATGATCTTATAACTTGATTTGTCAGAAAAATGTCAAAAATGGTTAGAAAATGAGTAATAATTTATTGTCTCTAAAATAAATAATTAATTTATTTAGAAATGTTAGAAATAGTTAGAAAATAGTTTTCATGAATATAATTAAGTAGAATTTTGTTAGATTAATTACGCATCAGTCTATTAGATTAATTGTTTAAACTCACTTTGTTAGAAAAAATGTTAAATTTTTGTTACAAAACCATGAATGTAATTAACTAATTAATTCTAGGAAATATTAGAAAATAGTTATAAACTGATTGTCATAAATATAATTAAATATAATAGAATTAGTTTGTTACATTAATTATATTGCAATGTCATTGTAAATGTCCTACTAATTTGTCTTTACACCAACTGCTTTATATTGTAGTGATTGTCTAAGTGTGATTCAAATCATCAATTATTCTAAAACAATATGTCAAAATGCTACTAATTATCTGAACAATTTTTTAAACATTTTTAAATTTTTTTAAATTTTTTTATGAAGACTGATATCACTAAGATGAAATGGCTAATACCTAAACTTATCGCCGATTCTGATTTCGAGATTTTGAACCATGATCTAAACACACCAAGTTTATATCCGCTTGTGCTCTAACAAACACTAATATTTCTTTTTTCCTTAATGATTTAATCCATATTTGTTTAGGCATACTAGTTATCTTTGTTGCTCCATGAGTCATGATCCTATCACAACTAACTGTGGCACTCATCAATGCCATTCTGAACCATCTCATCAAATTATCACTCATTTTCTTCTCAATTGAAGTACCTTCTAACTTCTTATGATTGCACTCATTTCTTATCGTATTTTTTAGCATATTGCCACCGATCCATCTTAACATTATAGTTTCAGGAAATTAGACTATAGTTTGGAAACATCTCATAATTGCGCAACATTCTGATCCATGAAAGCATGTTATAAGATTTTCCTTTCAGGTTTGTTGGTCTACAATAATATTGTTTCAAAAGAACAACGGATGTGAAACATGTACGTGGGCGCAAGCAAAAGATAAAATAACTCAAAGATATGTTTCACCAATAAGAAAAGACGTGGATAAGAAAACTTAAAATAATTAATATTAACTATTTTATTTAACATGTGAGTACTTTATCCATATCAAAGCAAGAAACTAACTGTATGCTATTGTTATTGCAGGTAAAAGATCTTATTATCAAGAATGAAAATACTGATATTGAAACTACAAAGCAATTCAGATTCACTCACTTTTTATTTATGTGGACAGAATATCAAAATATATAACAAACTAGATGATGCATATATAGACTTGTAACTAAGAAGTTGATGTAATAAGAAAAATACCTGAAATGATTGTAAATTTGATCTTAACTTTCTTGTTAATTGTTGGTTGATTTACGAACTTACGCAGATGAGAACAGGTACAGTCGATGAAAATAGGATCGTCGAAGAGTCGAGGCGCATATACATACGAGGTAGAAGTTGTTGGATGTGTGACGAGAGAAAGATTTGGCAACACTTTTTGAGAGAAAAGAAATTTATTGGGGAGAGATTAAGAAGAAAAATAAAATTATAATAACCGATAAACTAATTAGGACATCCCACTACTAATCAGGGTCTAATAAGGCATCCCACTATTAGAAAGAGAATCATGATTCATAACAAACTCATAAAGAGAATAGCAAATTTTTATTGATTTTATTTATTATTCTTAAAAGTGAATACATAAAGGCCTTTATATAAACTACAAAATTGTACTCTCCCAGTTATAATTGAATTAGAAATACTAATCCTAAAAGAAATTGAAAATCTAAAAGAAAGAAAAAATATATGAGAATGAGAATAGTAATCCTAATACATTTCTGATTACAATTTTCATTACATGAAAGAAATTAAAATCATATTACTCTGATTTTACAACTCCTAAAATAAAATTATCATGATATTCTCGGGTCTCTTTTGATACACTTTCTAAGCTTTTGAATTGGGCTTCTTGATGATGCCCGCATCATTCTCCCCCGGTTGGATAGAACTCGACTCTGTTGAGTTTGAACAAGAAAAACTTTCATACTGCTCAATATGTCAGGATCAATCTTTTATGGCTCGCTTCAATCTATCCATGAATCATCTGTGGGTGATTTTTCTTTCCATCGAAACAAATACTTACGAGTCCCACAATTTTTTTTGGTGATAATTTCATCATCTACAATTTTATCAATCTGATCCACTGTATTAGGTAAAATATTTGGAAGTAGTGGAATGGTAGGTCTCTCATAGGCTCAAGAGATGGCTCATCATCTAATGGGCTGCTAGGGTTAAAATCAGTACTCTTATAATTTGCTAGATCTTCAATATTGAATGTAGAATTGATAACAAAATCTTGAGGAAGATCAATAACATAAGCATTGTCATTTAGCTTCTTTAAAATCTGAAATGGACCAACATTATAAGCATGTAGTTTTTTTAATAGTTCTCGGTGGAAATCGCTCCAGATGAATATGTACATTTGCATAATCACCAATATTAAAAATTTAAATCTTTTTCTTGTGTTGGTTCTTAACTTGTAGTTGGCGTTATTTTGAGCAATTTTATCCATAACTTTCTTGTGTAAGTCGTGCACATGTGATACAAATGATGATGTGAAATCTGATGCTCTAATATGATCAGACATAAAATAAGGTCTATGGGTTGTCTACGTCTAAAATCATAAGCAACCTCATGTGGTGATTGGTGGTTTTCTTGTAGTCCTATTCACAGCCGTATTGTATGCATATTCTGCAGTGATTAGTTTAAGATCCCAACTTCTCATGTGTTTACCAACTAGTGTGCGCAACAAATTCCCTAGACTCTTATTGACAACTTCAGTTGACCATCAGTCTAGGGATGAAAAAGAATGGAGAATTTCAGTTTCGTGCCTAATATGTGCCAAAGTATTTTCCAAAAGTAACTCGTAAATTTCACCTCTATCGGACACAATAGTCTTCGGCAAATCATGTAATTTGACAACACCACCAAAGAATATCTTAGCAACCCTAGAAATGTTGACAATTCGAGAACAAGAAAGAAAATGAGCCATTTTGGAGAAATGGTCCTCGATATTAAAACAATCATGTTTTCTCAAAATTTTTGGTAAACCTAACACGAAATCCGTACTCACATCTTGTCAGGGACAATTCAGGACGGAGAGTGGAGTGTACAAACCAGCGTTATGTTTTTGCTGTTTAGCTAGTTGACAAATGTGATATCTACCAACATGTTTAACAACATCGTGTTTCAAACTAGGCCAATAGAACTTATACTTGACAGCTTCTATGGTCTTCTCATTCTCAAAGTGACCAGCTAGACCACCGGCATGTAGTTCCCAAACAAGGAATTCTCTAAGATAGCTTCTTGGAATGCATAACTTACGGCCTAGAAACAAATATTCATCATGCAGAATAAATCCATCAACTTCTCATGTAGTTTCATTTTTTAGTTCCGCATATATCTCGTGGAAATCAGAACATGACTCATGCTCAATTTTCAATCTCTCAAAACCATTTACAACAGTTGACATCTTACTCAAAATGAACACTCGGCGGCTGAGAGCGTCAGCGGCTTTGTTTTTAACTCCCGTTTTATCATGTAGGGTGAATGTATAGTCCTGTAAGAACTCAATCCCACGACCATATCTAGCATTCAACTTCTTTTGCGAGTAAATGTACTTCAAAACCTCATGGTTAGAAGAGAACGAATTCTTGTGGTAGCAAATAATGTCGCCAATAATGAACTGCTTGAATTACCGCATAGAACTCATTATCGAAGGTAGAGTACTTGCTTGGCGTCATTTAGTTTTTCACTAAAGTAAGCAACTGGATGCCCTTCTTGAGCTAAGACTCCATCTATACTTATGTCGGATGCGTCACTACTTCAAAAATCTTAGAAAAATCAGGGAGACTCATAACTGGGGTACTGACCATTCTTGCCTTAATCTCGACAAATACTTTAGCAGCAACATTAGACCATACAAACTCACTTTTTTTTAAACAATCCGTAATCGGGGCCATAACAATATTGAACCCTCTTATAAATTGTCGGTAGAAGGTAACAAGTCCATGAAAACTTTTGACCTCACTAATGGTCTTTGATTCCGGCCATTCCTTAATGGCTCTCACTTCTGCAGGATCTGCAGAAACTTCGTTCGAAGAAACAACAAAGTCTAGAAAGTTAACTTGTGTTGCAAGAAAAACACACTTCTTTGAATTATCATACAATTCTTTCTTTCTCAATACAGCACAAATTTGACGTAAGTAGTCTAAATATTGCTCACAAGAGTGGCTATAAATAAGGATATCATCAAAGTAAACTACAAAAAAATTTCCCATAAAGGATTGTAGTACTTGAGTCATCACTCGCATAAATGTACTTGGAGCGTTGGTCAACTCAAAAGGCATAACCATCAGTTCATATAATCCATCTTTCGTTTTGAAAGCGATTTTCATCCATCTCCCGGACGAATGCGGATTTGGTGATAACCACTCGTAAGATCTATCTTAGAAAAGATTGTGACACCAGACATCATATCTAGCATATCATCCAACCTCAGAATGGGAAAGTGATACTTGATTGTGATCTTATTAATCACTCTACTATCCACGTACATACGCCATGATCCATCTTTTTCGGCGTTAATAATGTAAGGACCGCACATAGGCTCATGCTTTCTCTAATGAAACTATTGCCTACCAATTCATTGACTTGCCTTTTGAGCTCAGCATACGCGGTTGGGTTCATTCGATAATGTGGGCAGGCTTGATCCGAGTACTAAATCGATAGCGTGTTGGATGTCACGCATTGGTGGTAATTTATTTCGAAGGTCTTCAAGGAAAACATCACTAAATTCCTCAATTACAGGGTTGACTTCAGGAGAAATAGTGCTATCTGACGTCTTAACTAGTTCTCTAGCAGCTAGGATCATGTATAGAGCACCATTCTTGAGTTGTTGATCAAGTCCTTTCACATTGATCAAATTAACTCCTTTCGGCTTCTTTGGTGCATTAGGTTTAGGCTTTTTAACTATAGGTCGGTAGAGTGTCAATTTAATCTTCTTACCCTCGTCTCAAATCGACACATGTTCGATGGTAGCATCATTGTTGTCAAGCCATGATTGTCCTAGTATGATTTGACTTACATCTATCGTAACCACATCACACTATATCTTGTTTCCATAAACATCAAGCTTAGTCGGGACAAGACATTGTTGTTTCACATCTAGGGCCGTGGAGTTGATCCATGACACTTTATACGGGTGGGAACGAGGTTCAGCCTTCCATCCAACCTTCTTAATCATTTTGGATGGTATTGCATTGACACAATTTCCACTATTCACTGTTACTTTTCAATTCTTATCTCCAATCTTAGTGTGTGTGGAAGATAGCAGTTCTTCTCCTATCGTCCTTCTCTTGTGAGAACGCATACTGGACGACAGATATGTAATTTGAAGGTGTGAGTTGAATATAGTTATATTCACCATCAGAACCTTCCTGCTCATAATCGGAACCGTTGTCTTCATTTCTGTCTGGGTGATATGTGACTCGGGAGCTTGTATGGGAGCTCCGTTAACGAAGGTGATCTTCATTTTCCTAGAACAGTTAGCGGCGATATGACCGTAATTTTGACATCTTTAACACTTAGTGGAGACACTAAATTTCAAAGAAGTTTGCTCAAGGTTTTTACTACGATCATTACTTTGTTTGCCTTTGAAGTCGTTCTTTCGGGAGGAAGATTGGATGCTAGGCTTATTGAAGTGGGAAGAGAAGGAAGTCCTAGACATAATCGATTTTGAATTGAAACTCCTATTTTTGTAATTAGACCTATGGGAATCTAGATCTTGAACTATGGTGTAAGCTTTTTTCTAACTCGGTGACTCCTCCGCAAGTCTTCTCTATATCCGGCTCTAAACCTAGAAAGGATTTAAGCTTTTCCTTCCTTACTGAAGGTACTAAATTTAATGAAGAACTCATCAAATTTTGCAACGTACTCCTTTGCTACTTTATTGCCTTAAGTATAGTGATGCTACTTGTTCATAAGACAGTCACTAAATAATGGTGGCAGATACTTATCTTTCAGCATAACCTTCATCATATCCTATGTTTTAATCGGTCGTTGAAGTCGGGATTCACATATATTCTCTAAGTTGGTCTAGTGCTGACTAGCTTAATCGGTCAGTTTCATAACAACGAACTTAATTTTTCTCGGCTCAGTGAGGTTGTACTATGTGAAGTACTTATCTATTTGGAGTGTTCAATTTAGAAAATTTGTGGGTCATGACGTCCATCAAAGGTGAGACATAGATGTTAATGTTCTTCACAAATTAATCATCAGGATTGGGTGGGTTATCAGTATTATCATGGTGGTTATTTCACGATGAGGATGGATTTTCTCCAGCAGTGGACTCTCGACAAGATATTTCTTTTACTTGCTCTTTTGTTTCGTATAGATCAGCTTGAGTCTAAGCCATATCATGGGTCAAAGCTTCAAGTTTAGCCATGAGATCAGCTAGATAGGTTGAGAGGCCATGGAATTAGTGTTGGGTTCATTAACTTCTTCACGCAAGTATGGGATACCACTACAAGTTGGAATGCAATATATGAGTCCTAATATGAATGCAAATCTTCACTAATTTTTTTAACTTTATTTTGAAATTTGAAATTTTTGTTTGGTTTTCTAAAAATCTGTTTTCTAAAATTATCGGGGTCAGTCAGACCCCAATTTTACCAACCAACTGGCCAGGTCGGCACAACTCAGGTGAAAAGTTTTTCGCACTTGGCGTTCATTAATTATAAAATCACGTTGAGTATCCTTCCTTGGTTAGACACCAATCGTACGAAATTTCAGAGAAAAACTTATCTTTCAAGGTTTCCTAATTTACATTAATAAAAATTCAACTAGATGCAAGAAAGCAAATATATATGACTAATATAAAAATCCTATCTAACTGTGCTCTGATACCAAGATGATGAAAAACTGATGCGGACAACGAAAGGAAGAGACGACAAATCTTTCATTGTTGGAGAAGACGCGCCAACTCAATATAGATTCAGTAGTTCTATTAGCATTAGGATTTCTATTTTCTATTTCTTCTATTTTATTTTTAGTAATCTGATTTGTAGTAGGATTACTAGTTTTCTTTTTATATATTTTCTCTTTCTTTTATACTTTTAATTTCTTTTAGGAGTTGGATTATGTAATCCAAATAGAAGTAGGAGATGTAATTTTGTAACCTATATAAAGACCACATGTATTCACTTTTCAATAAACAATAATATTAATAAAAATTTGCTATTCTCTTTTGAATTGGATATGAATCTTGAATCCTCTTTTTAATAGTGGTGAGATGCCCTATTAACCCCGATTAGTGGTGAGATACCCTAATTGATTTATTATAATTCTATTTTTCCTCTCTCAATCACTCTACAACAAATTTTTTTCCACTCTAAAAGTGTTGCCAAATCTTTTTCTTGTCACGTCCGCTGCCGATCTCGACGCCCATTGTTACACTCTTCCTCACCGCTGAAACTGAGACCATTTAGGCCTTCTTCATGGTACCAAAATCAAGAAGAAAACGGATTCGCGCGAGTAAAATTATGCACCAGGAAGCTTCCTTATTCAAGTCATATCTCACTCACTCGAAGTTCAAATCACGCATCGTTTGAAGCGTTAGATTCGTGACAGAAAAAGCTACAATACTGGAGAATCTCAAGCAAGAAAATAGAGAAAATTAGGTTTATTTCACTGGTAATTCAAGAGGTAAAATTCCAACCCGTAAATTGTTTATTTATAAATCGGATATACATCTCTAACTTATTATCAATTTTGATCTATTGTCCACTTTAAAATGCGAGTGTGTGATTTGTTTCTCCTTTGTAATTGCTTGACTCTTTATTGATAGAGAATTTATTACATCATAATAATATTTAATTAGTACTTTGATATTTGAATTGATGTAATACATGCATGTTAAAGAAACATACCTCATATTAATTGTTTTAAGTTTTTCTATAATTTTCATTGATTGTTCTATCTCTATTCTCTCTCTATCTCCCCTTCAAATTTCTCTCTCTCAAATAAATCCCCATCGAATATTCCGTCGCTAAATCCCTCTCTCTCGTCACGCATCCAGCAAGTTCGACCTCGTCTGCATAAACGCCTCGACTCCTCGACGATATTGTTTTTATCTACTGTACCTGTTCTCAGTTACATGAGTTCAGAGATAAACCAACAATCAAAAAGTAAGCTAAGATCAAATTCACAATCATCTCAAATATTTTTTCTTGTTACATTAACTTTTTAATTACAAGTTGAAATATCAGTTTGTTATCTATTCTGACTTCTGTCCACATTAAAAATAAGCGAGTGATTCTTTTTCTCCAATGTAATTGCTTGACTTTTTTATTGCGTATAGAACTTAATTTTCTGCATAAACAAAAATTTCTAATTTGTTATTTAAATATTAAAAGTAATAAGCACTTGCATGATCAACATAGCATAACCTAATATTATCTGTTTTAATTCAATTCTTACCAACAATCTTTCTTGTTGGTGAAGCGTATCTTTGAGTTAATTTATGCTGCTTCCACCCCATACACGTTTCACATCAGAAACGTGTACGTCGGCGGAAGCAAAAGATAAAATAACTCAAAGATACGCTTCACCAACAAGAAAAATTGTTGTTAGGAAATCTTAAAACAATTAATATTAACTATTTTATTTAACATCCGAGTACTTTATCTATATCAAAGCAAGAAACTAATTGTATGCTATGGTTATTGCAGGCATAAAATTTTACTATGAAGAACGAAGATATTAGACTTACGAAGCAATTCAGATTTGCTCGCTTTCTATTTATGCGGATAGAAAATCAGATCAAATAACAGATAGATAATGTATATCTAGACTTGTAATTAAGAAGTTGATGTAATAAGAAAAATGCATGAGCTTATTGTAAATTTGATCTTACCTTACTTGTTGATTGTTGGTTGATCTCTGAACTTACACAGATGAGGACAATTACAATCGATGAAAACAGAGTCATCGAGGAGTTGAGGCGCTTATACAGATGAGCTGAAGTTGCTAGATGTGTGGCTAGAGAAAGTGATTTGGCAGTACTTTTAGAGAGAAGAAATTTGTTGTAGAGAGGTTAAGAAGAGAAACAGAATTATAGTAACTCATAAACCAATTAGGGTATCTCACAACTAATCGGGTCTGATAGGGCATCCCATCACTACTAAGAAGAGAATTCATAATCCATAGCAAACTCACAAAGAAAATAGCAAATTTTCATTGATTTCATTGATTGTTCTTAAAAGTGAATACATGAGGGCCTTTATATAGACTACAAAATTGTACTCTTCAAGTTACAATTAAATTAGAAATACTAATCTTAAAAGAAATAAAAAATCTAAAAAAAAGAAACACATATGAGAAGGAGAATAGTAATCCTAATACAATTCTTGTTACCATTTCCATTACATAAAAGAAATTAAAATTCTATTACTACTCTGATTTTACAATTCCTTTTAGAACCAAATTGTCATGATATTCTTGGGCCTTCTTGGTACACTTTTCAGGCTTTTGAATTGGATTTTGAATTGGGCTTCGGCTTCATGATGTCCGCATCAACAGCCCATTTTATCCTTACTGCATTGGTTCTATGATGTATGTACAATATCCACATTAACCTACGCTTAATCCTAAGTAGCAAAAAGTTGATCACCATTAGGTATTTCATAGCCATCAATCAGAACTATATTCTTTCTTCTTATCATAATCTTCAAAAGTTGCATACCACATGTTTCATTTTCTTTCTCCAATTTCAGAATCATCTAGTTTCGAAATTCTTTCTCCACCTACCCATTTTACAAATTATCCCTTCTCCAGTCTTGTCAGCTACTACAATACCTGAGCATTAATATGCAGCACGCTACATTATGCGCAAAAGTTCATCCGTAACTGAAAACTAGTAGGAGCAGTCACAACCTATGAAGCTACGTAAACTACTTCTATTATTATGTAAGTCATGTTGTGACGGATACACATACAGGACGCCAAACTTTTACTATGTCATTGCTCATTTGTGTTTACTTGTTTCAATTTGCTACATGCACTGTGTCATCTCATGTTGAGCTTGTGTCAGCATATCCCTGTTTCTTAGGTCACAGCGACATGTTGGAGGAAGATAAAATTCAAAAGATATGGAGAACATGCCTCCATTTTAGCCTTGGCACTGAATCACATCTGTATTTAACAAAACAGAGTGAAGGTCAAGTGAACTTGACCAAATTGAGAAACTGTTTGGCTCAGTTTACCTAATTTAAACAAGCCCTCGAACTCAACAAAGACAATATTTAAGATTAAAATAGATTCAAGCTTGGCACTTTTGTATTGATTAGTGGTTTTAAAAAATCAGGGGTTGCAATTGGACTTCGACCTGAGAGGTTAAACCCGAACCCGTCCCAAATTTTCAGGTATGGGTAAGGGGGTAATATTGTGGCTACGTTTTAGATTTTGAACCCAAAGCACGTCACAATACATTAATTCTAATCCAGACTACCTGATATCGAACCAATTTTGAAGGATTACAAAATTTTGATGATTTAAAATAATGCTTCTATTCATGAAACCAACATCATATCATGATTTTTAAATTTCCTATATAGCATTTATGAGAAAATAAAGTTCTACCAGTCAAAAGGGGGGAAAATATGAAGTGTATAATGATAACATAATAGTCCAGATGTGCGCGCAGACCGAACTAAAATGGACAGAGTTTGCATAATGCACAAGTAAATGGGTTGAGGTTTATGCATCGATATCCCCAAAAGCCGATCGAATTCACATTTGGTTACCACAGGCAGAGAGAACAATTCTGGACCCAACCCATTGTCACACCTAAATGGCTTGAGGTTATGTATGGATACCCCAAAAGCTGATCGAATTCACAGTTGGTTAACACAGGCAGAGGCACCAATTCTGGACCAAGCCCATTGTCACACCTAGAGAGGGGGACTAATAAGATATTTAAAAAACTGTATATTCCCTTCTTATACCTCTCCCTCTTATTTTACTATGTGAAGTATAAAAAACTTCATCTCTTTGCCACGTGCTATTAACAAAAGTATATCACTACATCCATCTCATTTTATGAACAGCGACACTCATGAATCACAAGATAATGAATAGATATCAATGCATAATACATGGCTAGTACTAAGAATGCTGCAGTTTTGATTAAAAAAAATAGTAAAATAAAGACAAGACTGCACATGGGTAAATAGTATATACCAAATCTAAACTCATTCACTTAGCCACTAGAGTAACTCCTTAAAGCAAAGAATCAGGAATTTGACATGAATAAAGCATCAACCAGACCTTGTCCCAACTACTTAGGTTGGGTTGGAGGCCTTTGTGATCAAGTCACTCTAAGGTCAACCTTCAATGCCACTCCCAAAATTTTGCATAGAAACAATGATCGAGTGCCAAATGATTCCCAATAAAAGTTTCAACATCTTTTAAAGAAATGAAGTGAATAAAGAACCCACGAGTGTTAATGGTTGAAATTTGATGAGCAGAAATATATTAGCAAGTTAGAATTTCTTTTACAGTGGCATGAAGATAGATCTACCTGCTTTTGACAAACGACTGGACTCAGAGTTTGCCCACTTCACAAAGTCATCCTTTTTCCCCTCAACAAATGGCTGCAGACGCTTTTTGAGATGTTCAATAAGTTTCTCTTCTCTTTCCTTTTGAAACTCCTGTATTTGGAAAAGATAAGTATTCATGCCAAATGATACAATATAAGAACTAGACCAAAGCCCTTCTTTACATATTTATCATTATGTCGTGTTGTTACTAGAACAAACATATGGGTCACACACGCAAGCATGCACCGACATACACCCGCATGCATGCATACACCCACCTGCCCACCCACCGAGACATACCCAGGTTGCTGCAACAGACTTTAATAACCAACCTAGAGAGGTAAGAAAGCTACAAATTGCTTACAGTCAGCATATTTTACATATTTATTATTTTACCGATCTGCTATGGATATGGATACACCTAATAGAGGGTACACGTGCGTAAAAGAGAGAGAGATCGCTGCAGCAAACTAATAATCAGTGTAAAGAGAGAACTCCCTGCCAATTCGTCATTGCAGAGATCCTTAGCCCTCACAATAAACAACCCAACCACCCCCGCCCCCCCCCCAACCCCCCCCCCCCCCCCCCCTCCCCCGCTGTATGAATTTGCTTTATTAATAAAATTTGAGTGATGTCTTGTTGAGGTAAGAAAGATTATTTAGAATCAGCAATTTTACATATTTTGACTTAAAAAATTAGCTTTTGCCGGAATGCTACAGATCAATTCTCATGTAAAAATTGTGAAAGCAGATTAGCAGCCTGCTGTAACACTCCTTGCTCACAGTCACAGGGGAGAGGCTCCAAGTTCGGACCAACATATGCTACAAGCTGGGGAAGCAGCTAGAGTTATATTAGATGGTGGCAAGAGATAGTCTTGCTAGTCGGGGCGCGGGGGGGGGGGGGGGGGGGGGGGGGGGGGGGGGGGTGGGGGGGGGGGGGAATCTCAGAAGAATTTAAACGAGTACAGTTTCCACATATGAATGTGACTATTTACAATTTAAGAAGCATGAATGACATTTATTTACTACATCACTAATTAAGTAAGATACCTTAATCTTCTCTTGAACTTTTTGCCTCCGAACTTCCGGGGCTTGAGATTCTTCTTCAATTTCCACAGAGGCAATGCTTGCCAAAGCTAATTGCCCGACATAATCGTCAAAGAATTCACTACCAAAAAGCATCCCAAATACAGCAGAAGGATCCACCATTGCCTCCCTGATACATGGGAGTGCTAAACCATTAGCATTCAACATAACTGGGACTTTGCTGAAGTTTTTTGTAGCTTCTTCAACGAGCTAACCTTTAGTAATAGTATAAGCCATGCCAAGTTAATTTCAGGAACATATTTTATCTTATTATAGTGAAATGCAGAAATATGTTGCCATTGAAGTGAACATGTGCATATGACAAATGTCAACTTATGTTTGTGAACTTACTGAGGAAGGCCTTCCTTTCCATGCTTATCATAAGCCTCACGTTTCCCAGGATCACTTAAGACCTGATAAGCCTCCCCAAGTGCCTACAAAAATTGAAGAATGTGACCACATAGTGGAATGTATTGTGAAAAACACACCTCATTTGCAATACATTTAGCTTACTATAACTACATTATCATCAAAGATTAAATTAAATATTCAAGTACCATTATCAGACATTACCAATATGTTACCACCAAACCATGAACAAATTCTCACCACAAACGACAAAATCTATTTGTAATTTTTTTAGTGGATATAGTGGAATATCTTCATAAGAAAAGTAAAATGAAGGGGTAAACTCAGATTTAGGCAGTGTATTTGCAAGATCCAATCTCAATAATTTGGATAAAGGCTTTATAGTTTGTTAATTGATATGCAATGGCTAGCCAGTAAGAGGCCTAACTTGGCAAACGATTTAGATGTTAGATCAATATGATAGTCCATGTAATTTATGGAACAAGAGATATGTCTTTGGTCTAACAACAACTTTTATAAAGTAAGAAGCCATACTTCTTTTCATTATCAAACAGAATTTAAGGTTAGTAAATCATTGACTGCTTGCACTAACTTATTATGTCTCACCAGCCTCAATACCAATCAGGGTTCAAAGTCTCGGCCGAGTCGAGACCGACTCAGCCGAGTTGTATCAGGAACGGCGGTGGTCATTCCAAGAACACGACGCGAGTCAAATTTTCGGGCGAGATTTGGTGGGCTCGGTCTTGACTCGGTCGACCCAAGTCAACTCGGTATCGTGAGTTGTCTCGGGTAGAATCGACCGAGTCGACCGAGTCGGGTCACCCTCTCTTAGTACTTAAAGGAAAAAAAGGCAGATCTGGATTTAGGCTTACCCAATCTGAATCTGGAAGCCCGCGTCGTCGTTGCCCACCTCCAGCCCGCTTGTCGCTGTCCCCCACCTCCGGCCGGCCCCCGCCCACCTCCAGGTAAATCTCCCTCCTGCTCTCTCTCCCCCTCCCTCAGTCTCTAACATTGGTGTTTAAATTCACGTTTGAAGGGATTTCAGTTTGTATTGAGGATTAAAATTTATAGCTTGATTTGAGACGAGAGAGTTTTTGAGATCTCGTAACTATGGAGATTTTCTGAAATTGAAGCAATGTAATGACAATAGCTAATTAAGAAAAGAAGGATGTCTTGTTGGAGTAATCATAAATGGCGAATTCATGACCTGTAGTTTATATTGTTTTCATCTCACTTTATTGATATTTCTAGTTCTCATTAATTTTGCGTGTTTTATTCAGGACATAATTCATTCATTATATATGGATTTATCTGACAATTCTGATTACCTGATGAGTAAAAAAATAAGGAAACAATGTCTAGCAATAGTTTCTTTGATGCATTGCTTGTTTACATGTGATGTAGAGGGCCTCTATCTATATATCCTTATATAGGGGTAAAAGAGAGCCCCCTCTAAAAGAACCCCAACCGCAACTCTTGTCTAGCTGGCCCTAAGCCAAACCAAGCCTGAATCACTTGCAGCTTGTGGTTTGGGTGTTGGCACAACCTCATCCGTGTAACAGGTAGAGAGTTGACTGTTTAAGCCAACAAATTCAAAATATAATGATAGTATGAGGTAGTACTAGAAATGTGTATTAAACCAACTTTAAGACTTGTTATTCAAATTTGAAAGATAAATTGGTTATTTCCCTAGTGGAAACTGATTGGGAATCGACGGACCAGATTTGGCATAATTTAAATTTTTATTTGAATTTAGATTTAGATAGATTTTGCTGAGATTTAGTGGTTATTTGAATGCGATTTGGATAAATATGAGTTTATCAATAATTAAACGTGTGATGCACGTAATGTAGGCTATATATAGTCATGTATTAGATTTCTAAAAAGATAGAATAATTTTAATTAAAAAAAAGAAGTTATTTGCTTTGGGTATTGATTTTGATCCCCATGGATTGAATCATAAGCGGTGAAGCCTAAGATCCAGGTTACGATCCGCGATCATATCTTTCTTTTCTACTCTTTTCTTCCCCATTCCACCAAATCCCCACTATAGACCCTAAATCCCCCTCTGTCCTACATCAATTTGGTATCAGAGCTGAATTTCTTGCTTCTTCCCTCCACAAAATCCACTTAAAAATTATTTCCACAAAATCCACTTAAAAAATTATTGTTCACAGGTATTGTTCATGCAGTACTATTCACAGCAGTAGCACATAGCAGCAATAGCGCACAGCAGTCCGGAGTTCGTTTCAGGCCCGTTCGGAGTCTGATTCAAATTTCGTCTGAAGCGCTGGATGCGTGACTGAGTCCTGAAGCTCCCGAGAGATTTCACAGTAGTTGAATAGCAGAACTGACCTCCACAAGGTTCTATTTGGTGTCGGTAATGTTCTTGCAGCAGAAGATAGGCGTTTTAGACCCCGCTTCCAGTTTGAATTTGAGTCCACTTTGAACCGTTGAGATTTTTGGGTAATTTCTGAACTTCTGTTCAAGTTTATTCATGAAATTTTACTTTTGTGAAAAATATATAAATACTGAAGCTGATGACAAGGAAGTGGAAAGGGATATGCATGCGGCTCTCCCACGTTTTCGGGGTTCTGATGATCAGTATGGGTATGAGAAGCGAAAAAAGCAATCTTGAAGATTTATTCAATTATTTTATTCTGACTTCTGAACAGAAATGCCACTGTGCTTGAATGAAGCTGATTGGAAAAGCTTCCTGTTGGGGAAAGGCAGTCATATCGA
This sequence comes from Agave tequilana, assembly GCA_038442645.1. Taxonomy (NCBI): domain Eukaryota; kingdom Viridiplantae; phylum Streptophyta; class Magnoliopsida; order Asparagales; family Asparagaceae; genus Agave; species Agave tequilana. Next base: position 43,211 of record JAVJIF010011233.1, on the reverse strand, counting down.
TGATCGATGTTGGTTTGTCTTAAAAGATCTTCGTGCTGTATGCTTCATACCTTCTGTATTCATCTGAGCTAGAGCCAGAAGTTACAACTAAGTCAGAGTCAGAGCCAACAGTTGTTGATGAGCCTGAGCTAGAATCAGAAGTTGCAGCTGAGTCATAGTCAAAGTCAACAGTTGTTGATAAGCCAGAGTCAGAGCCAACAGTTGTTAATGAGCCTGAGCCTGAGATAGAAGAGCCTCTTGTAGAGACTTCAGCAGACCTCCTAGCAGAGCTTGTCATGGAGCTAGTGCCACATTCGCCAGCTGTGATGGTTCCCTTACCCCTGAGATCGCCTGATGTATACGATCCTTTGCAGAGCCTTCTAAAGGCAGTAGGTTCACAGGAGTTCAAATTTCTTATGGTGCAGAGTACAATCTGTTCAGTCTTCAATAGGGAAGATTTGCCTCGGCATGTTGCATGTGTCTTATTCGAGATACCATCGACTGCAGCCGGTTAGTCACGAAAACTAGTTCCACCTCCACCACCTTAGTTCAGCCGTGACTTATCAATTTTGATTCTCTGACCACCACCTTGGCCTGATTGAGGGTTCTTGATGTGGTTTGAGCCGGATGTGCTTATCTTCTACCTACTATGACATTCATCAGGGATGAATGTTTTCAAGCCAGGGAGAATGATGGGGAATCAACGGGCCAGTTTTGACATAATTTAAATTTTTATTTGAATTTAGATTTGGATAAATTGTTGAGATTTAGTGGTTATTTGAATGTGATTTGGGTAGATTTGAGTTATCAATAATTAAACGTGTGATGCACGTAATGTAGGCTATATATAGCCATGTATTAGAATTCTAAAAAGATTGAATGATTTTGATAAAAAAGGAAGCTATTTGCTTTGGGTATTGATTTTGATCCCCATGGATTGAATCATAGACGGTGAAGCTAAGATCCGGATTGCGTTCCGCAATCATATCTTTCTTTTCCTTTCTTTTTCTTCCCTAATTCTACCAAATCACCAGCACAAACCCTCAATCTCCTTCTGTCCCACATCAAAAATATAGCACTCAGCAAAGTAAAAGCATTGTGTAGCTTGCTCAGAGCATCATGTTTGTTGTTTTGTGATCCATTGACAATCTTCTCTAAGTAATCAATAGATCATGAGAATCATGTAACCACGTGCGGTAAGTAAATTTGTTGTCGGCAAATCACTTCACCCAAAAGTTAAGCCCCAAAAGTTCAAGATGAAAGATAATTGACTAATAATGTTCATCAAGAAAACTTAACACAACACACACAAAATTTTAATCTACAGTTCAGTTCTTGAAAAAGAGTGCATGGTCTCATTAGGTATTTCACAATGTTAAAGCTAACCCCTTGTCACACACCTGAAATTTATGAGCGGCTTCTGGATCTCCGGGATTTTTATCTGGGTGCACTAGCCTTGCCTACAAAAGTACATAAATGAATACTGAGAGGAAAAAAATGCTAACATTATCCAGTTGACTGGTAAATTTCCTTATTTCGTAAACAAAAATAATAAATTAATAATACATAAAGATGTGAAGATTAGAGATTATATAACTAATCTAGAGATACTAGCAGGCGAGATCTGAAAGAGCATGTTGAGTTTTTAAAATAAAAAAGGGAGTGTAGCAAAAGAGAGCTAAGAATTACGAAGAAACTCATGAATAAACTTAGGAAACAATAGTTGTTAGAAGTTGAATAACACCATATAAAAAAGTGAAGCAGTGTAGTATCAATAACGAACATGAAATTAGCCGCAAAGAACATGAATATAAAGCTCTTAATGCATGTATAGCATGTGTGAGTGTATGTGCGTGTGTATTATTCAACCTGTTCAAGAAAGTGAAGCAGCTGGGTGTCAGTAATGAACATGAAATTAGTTGCCAAAACATGAATGCGAAGCTTGGAGAAAGTACATATATTTGCATGTATATTGTCATCTTATGGTTGACGCACTAGAAAACCACTAATAAAGAAGCATTTGCGAATGACATTCTGAAATATAGCAAAGAAACATGGAACAAGGGACCACATGCTTCTTCATTAAGAAAAAAACTAAGCAAGAATGAAACCCACTTGTAATTTAGTATTTGCTCACATTTTGGATATTTTTTTTTTATATCAAAGTTCAAGAGGAAACCAACTTAATAACGAAAAATAGTGATGACATTCCTTCAATGAAACTATATCAATCAACAAGTTCCCAAGAAACCTTACATTAGATATAATGCTATTTTCAATTAATAAACATGTAAAATTGTACTGTAACATTTGATCTATGTTTGCACCAACATACGCCAGAGGGCACCATATCAATGTCCGAGACACGTCTCCACCGACACAATAAAGATAGTGATATGTATCCGACACGTCTAGCATGCGAACAACCTTGAGACAATTGGATTCAGGCCAGATAGTGTTTAGGTTTCATGGTTTATATGATTGGGATTTATAATTTACATAATTACATTCATACAATTTGTTATTATGAAACCATGCCTTATCCTCATTCTTTTTGTATATAATATTATTGTATTTCCATGTCCATGGCATATTCGTGTCCGAGTATGATATTACTTAGAGAGAAATATCTAGAATAACACTGGGATATATGCTTCCAGACGAAAGTCAATGTAACGATGTTGAATTCTTGTTATTTAACAACTACTGTGCTGACAAAACATATAATTGAGTCTTTCATCACACATTCAAGCAGATGGTTTTCAATTCAGGGTTGTCAGTTCAGATTAATCTATAAATAAATGAAAATATGGCTCTCGCAGAACTAACATCTTAGTTCAAGTTAAATTGTAAGCCAAGTTCCATTTCAACGGTAATAATTCCCAGATAAATAATTCCAATCAATTAAAAACTTCCAATTAAATATTATCTTCAGTAAAGCATACAGCGCAGCTTGTGTTACCTTAATGTAATATGCCTTCTTTATCTCTGCGGCAGAAACATCAGCACCAACACCCAAGATATCGTAGTACTCTGTGTCCTTCACCATTGCTTCAAAATTCTAGCTACCTTCAAAAAAAAAAAATCGAGAAGACTCAGTTTCAAAATATTAGTCCCCTTCGATCCCAGAGTAGATAATCGATAAATTACAATTAAATCTCACAAACTCAGAGCAAACAAAACCAAGAAACTAACACATAGAAGCTGAAACAATTTGATTCTCATAACATCAGATCCGTGCTCAATAAATTAAATGTTGAAAGTAAATAGAAACAGAAAAAATCAGGAGAAAAAAAAACCCACTATTTGTGTAGAAACCTAGAACAATCGAAGATGGTGAAGACTCAAAAGAAACAAAGGAGAGATCAGGATTATAAACTTCGAAAGGGGAAAAGAGAAGGCAGAATTATTCCAAATATTAATGATGAGTGATAAATAAAGAGAGAAAAGAGACAGCACCCAGCTGGGACCAAATCGCGCAACGCCCAGATTCAGATTTTAGTCAGTGAAAGGTATCGAAGGATTGGAAACTGTTAAAAGAAATCCAAATAATAATAATAATAATAATAATAATATAAGTAACATTAATTAATTAATAAGAGATTCGTTGGCTCGGTTATCAAAGTAACGAAAGCTTTCATGAGAGAGACGCCCAAATCACCTGCCCCATAGGCTTCATATGCGACTGTTTCGGCTTGCTTCGTTTCTACTTTATTTTAGGATATAAAATTATTATTTATTATAACCCCCTCTGAAATTTATTTCGAAATTCTTTTAGCGGTTTTATTTAGATTAGAAGAAAAAAGCTCCTGAAAAATTTCATTTTGCGTCATTTATGTTTTCAAAGAAGGACCCCACATCGAAGTTCTCTTGTTACTGATCTCATGTTACTGATCTCGATTGCTCCAGGCTATAGCTTATTTCAGAATCTCGCAGACAAAACAAAGAAAAAAATAGCTCAAAAAAAAGAAAGAAGGAAAAAAATAGATAGAGCAAATTACATGAATCACAGCCATTACCTACTGACAGCTGACTTCTTCTTTGTATATCCAAGTAATTGTATAATATATCTACAGTAGTGTGTTCTTATTAAACTGTGTGAATAGCGTGTGATTTTTTTCCAGAAAAGCATCATTAATTCAAAAGATGTCATATGATATTCTCACGTGACTATTTTTTAATTTGTTCGCAAATGTGTTGCATGTTTTTGAAAATTATAGAAAAAAATTGTGACATTTTATTGTTTTTCAAAGAGCTTGTAATAGTCTTCTCAAAAGCGGCAACAGTTCGTAACTTTGTCTAATTGTTAATATTTTTTACCGATGTTATAAGTCTTGATCATCTTGTTACGGTGGACTTCAATTGATGAAACCTTATCACAGTCGGTCAAGAAAGAAGAATTAAGATGATGAACCATATAACTTGTATTAAACATATCAAATAAGAAGAAGAGCTAAAGTGGGTACCCTATTACAAAATAAAAAACAATAATCTAAATCTCTCTGCTTATAACATTTTAAAACACAAGGTTGTTAAAAAATTATGAAGTTCAATCCTAATTTGGAGAGAAAGGGCAGACATAGGTAATAAAGGAGAAATAAGAGCAGGAAAAGAAAAAACAAGATAAAATCCAAGAGGTAAAAGGGAAAAAAGGGTAAAGGTACATACGTAGAAGATTTTCATACCACTGAAAAAATATGAAAAATAAAAGAGGATATATTAAAATTTTGAAAAAGTTTATAAGGATACAACTAACCAAAATTTACCATAGACATACATACTCGTGCTACTAGGACACCAGATCCATAAGTTCAATGGTGTGGCTTCATCATGTGACAATAAAAAAAATTTTTAATTTTAATTTAAAATTTAAGAACACACTATTCTCATAAATTAAAAGAAAATTATGATACCCTCTGCTTTCAAACCCAACAAAGTTTATTTTTCAATAAAACTATGATTTAAAATTTTAATATCAAGACAGGCAACGAAAATTGACTTTTAATATCAGTATCATCAATATTGATCATACCGATAATATTGACTCAATATGTATGAATAATACAGGATTAAAATTGTATAAGGTATCTCAAAATTCAATATAATATTTTTCAATATATACAGAAGACGTTCAATATTTTAAACTTGACAAGAACATTCCACAGTCAAATTTTCATAAAAATAAAAAAATACTTATATATTTCATTTTCACTTACCACTTGACTTTAGACTTGTCAATAATCTAGCAGTCAAATATCTTAAAATTGTCATAAAGTCTGGCTCAGATAGTAAAAAAATTGGGTTGAAAAATAAGAGGTCCCAGTTCAAAGCGGGGCCACAGTTTTGTTCAAAGAGTATTATAAAAAAAAAAAAAAAAAAAAAAAAAAAAAAAAAAAAACTACGTTAGAAGTCAAATTAGCTAGCAAGGCATGGGGGGCCTAAGCCCAATCCGTTAACTAAATGTCTGCGCCCAAGAAAAACTAGGCCTCAGCGGACCCGGCCCAGTAAGGCCTTTTGTAGAAGGCATAAACGCACTTCCTTCGCGTAGATTGAACCGTGTAATGTCTTCTACGTCCGCAGGCGAGAAAGAAAACATAGAGCGAGAGCGAGAGGGGGCAGGGCTGGGCTCAGGGTTTCAAATTCCAAGTGAACTGCTCGAGCCATTTGATTGGATGTTAGAATTCGAATTAGGGTTTGGGTTTATCAGAAGGATGGCCATCGATTCCTTCTCAATTTCACGGAGTAATTTACTCTGGGCGCTGAAAATGAAGACTCGAATTTGTCAGAGCATTTCTTTTCGGGGAAAGGCGGCATCCTGAATTGGATTTTGGGTTCACAAAAGGATCTTCATCCGACTTAAATTGGGTTTCTTCGGGAATTTTGATCTGGTCAGCTGCAGCTCTGTAAAAGGCAGGGTTGATTCAGAGTTTGGAGAGTGAAAGAGAAGTAAAGAGGGATTATTTTTTATGCAGTTTTAGGATTGGGAAAATGTTGCATCAAGTTAGGCAGAATCTTGGATTAGATGTTAGCAATGGCAGATGCAGAGCTTCATTATGGTCGAAAGTGCAGTCATGTTACAAACTACGCATACAATCAAGTACAGAAACGAGATCTTTCTATGGTGTTCCATTCGCCTCTTTAACTCTGATCGAAAAGCACATTCTTTCAGAAAAGGCTCATTCTACTTGCGCATTCCAGGTATATTACCATTGCTTTCACCAGTTAGGGTGATATCTAAATTTGCTGTCAAATCTTTTTGTTATTTTGTTTGTGAGAGATTGACATTTAGCATAGGCCAGCAGACACTCACATCTTCCTTTCCAAAGGAACTATTTCTTAGCTAATTGATGGTTGGACTGTTAAACACTAGAAAGTAATGAGGCCTTAGTTTAAACTCTTATTCCGGATAACTCTCTTATAATCTTTTTTGTTATAAGCTAGACCTAGTCTCAATAGGTATGCTCATATCCGAATTTTGGGCTTCTCTTATGCCCAAACATTGTACACCCTAGGGGCATAAATTTGCTTATGCGTTGAAGGGATAAATTTGCTTATACCAAACCGGCTTATATCTTGAAGGTACTTATCAAGTCCTTTAGATGTCGAGATTTCAACTGGTCATAAAAGTTATCGATTTCTAGCAAGTCTTCTTGGACCTTCTCACCTTAGAGTTGTGTATTATATATTAACGGAAAAAGGATCAGATGATGGTGTACGTAAAGAAACACAAGTGCTATTTGTATGGTCAACCTTGTAATCTTCACCTTTTATGAACTTGTAGGTTGGGGAATTCCAATCGTTGCTCCGTGCCTGTGTGGTTTTACTAAGTATAAACAAGTAAAGTTTCCCTAGAACCTGCCACTAAACAACTATTCTAGATTTTATGCAAGTCCCTTATTTGCTCACATAAGGTCGATTTGAGGTTTTCTCCTAGTCATATTAACTATTGGTTTGGATACATTTCATATGTCAATTCACCTACTTAATACTAGTTCATTGGAAATTGATTTCAAGAGCATTGCGAGTCTTTACGAACATTCAGGTCAACTTGCCATTTGGGGAGTGTATCTATACTTTCATTTTAAGACTAAAAGTGACGAGGGCATCACCAGCTGCTAGTTATTTTTATGCCTTAGTTTATTTTTCAATTTACTTGTTTCTTCTATTTTACTTTTAATACCACATCAGTTATATCCGAGAACTAGACTTTTTTGTAAAGCTTATAAATAGGCCCTATGCTTCTTTTGTTGGTAGACAATGATTAAATAAAAAATTTTTGGTTAAAGTTTCTTAAGCTCTCGAGTTTTGAGATTGGGGTGTGAAGCACGTGGTGTGAAGCTCGTCGTGCAATGGGTGCGAAGCCCAAATTTATCCTTTTCGTCTTTTTCCCCTTAAATGCTAATTTTCATTTCTATTTCTTCATTTAAAACCCTATTTTTTCTTTTCTTAGATTGAAAGTGATTGTGATCTTTCCATATTACATTAATTTGGTATCATAGCTTTAGTTCCAATTCCCTTCAAATTTTTCCTCTTCTCTTAGAATGCTAGTTCTAGATCTGAAACCTTAGATCTAGAACAAATCCAACATCTATTCCCAAAAAATATTTACTGTAGCAAAATTCCTCCGAAAATCCCCATGAAAGTCCCTTAAAATCCAAATCCATATTGTTCATCTTCTTCTCTGAAAATAAATAAAAAACTTTTTCCAATTACACAGTTCACCATCGTCTTTGCCACTTCCCCTCTCTCACATAAAAAAAAATCCCTAGAAACCCTAACCCTAGGGTTCTCCGCTGCCATCCTCACCCACCACCGCCTGCCCTTCATCATCACTTTTCTCTTCTGCCGCTGCTGCCACACGATCTTCATCCATCTCCTTCATCAACTACACCAAAACACATCTTCTCAACATCATCATCACCCCTAACAACCTCAAGATCATCTGCGCCGTCAGTGAAGCTCTAGATCGACAACACGTCGCTGATCCTTCAACTTCAACGCCACCATCTTCATCGCCACCATCCATGTCATCATCTCGCAACCCATCTCCGCCACCATCTCCATCTCTGTCGCCCACCAAATCCGCCTCGAGCACCCGCCACGACCTCCTCCTACCTTTGTCGCCCTCTGCCGATGAAGCCGACGCCACCACCACTCTCAAGTCTCACCATCACCGCCAACATCCTTGCTAACAAGCTCAGAAACCTTCGCCGACACCATATCTCCTCCCCGCCAATCAGATTCACTCGTCCTGCCACACTGTCGCCGCCGCCACACTGTCATTGCCGCCTTCAACACTGCCCTCACCGCTTCAGTAAGAGATCAAACCCGATCAGTTTGATCTCGGGTTTAAATCTCCAATCGGCCTAGAGATCCGACCCGATTGAGGTTTCACCCGGTCGCTAAGCACAGCGCTGCCAGACAGCTCAACCGTTGACATCAACGACTCAATTGCTGATATCATCGACTCCCCTTGAGCTGACCCTGAGGCGTTAGCTTTCGGCTCGAGCCGAGCCGACCAGGGAGCCGCGGCTCAACAGAGCCGACTCAGAGTTACTTGGCTCAGTTGAGTTGACTCAGCAAGTTGACTTGCTGAGCTCAGTCTGACTCAGTCAACTCAGTTTAGATTCAGTTCATTTCTTTCAGGGGCCATTCTAAGCTCGGTTCAAGCCCGAATTGAGTCATTTTTAAGCAGCAGATTCGTGAAGACCAATACTACGCGTCTACAGCTTTATATCTAGATTCTAGCTTCGGTCGTCTACCAGATTCAGCTCAGCAGTTCAGCACAATAGCAATCTAGAGTTTGTTTTTGGCCCGATTCGCGCCGATTTGCACGTTCTCAAGGCAACCATCTTTCACTTCCTATCAACGCTGACCAGGATTCTTGTGGGTGATTTCAACTTTCAGTGTGGGTATTTTCCTGAGAAATTTTAGAGCAATTTGCGTTTGAGCGTAAACAATTCACCCTCAGGTGATATCCTAACTTAAGCTGAATTGTTAGATGTTAAATTACTTGCAACTACTATTTGAATTGTGATAATTTGTTGGTTGAAATGCTATTTTCTTCTATCTAGTGGTTGTATCGGTGTTTGTCACTTTTCATCATTTTAGGAGTGCATTTTCTTTGCATTTAGAACTTGAATGTTAGGATATTTTTTTTTACTTAGTGCATGAATTTAGTTTATTTGACTCTAGGATTCTCCATTGCGTTTGCTTGTTTGCTTGATTTTGCATTTGTAGCATCATAAGTAGTCGGTATTATAAGAACCACCTCATAGAGTCATAAATTAGTTAAATAACCTCCGTCAGGGTTATATATCCGTTCAAGATTACATAACCATATTTGAGGACTTAATCCGTCGTAGTGACGTGAAAGAGCACCATTATGAGACTATAACTAGGTTTGTTTGGGGTTTACGGCCTAAAATAAGGCGTGCTATGATTATTGACTCCTATAATTTAGACACCGTTGAAGAGGCCTTTGATGTTGCATTAAAGATAGACTTCTCTCAAAATGTTAGTCAATGCCAAGGCCTGATGTTCGAAGTGTGAGAGATATGAACATTATGATTATCTGTTCCCCTCGGAGAGTCAACATGGTAGAACTGTGCTCAGTGTTGAAGCTGATGACTTGAGGGTTGTTGAGAATGTCTACGTTTCTTCTAAGACTGCCATCATAATTGTAGACGTAACAGTTAATTCTGACACACCAATTATTGATGAGATTCACGTGTCTTCTGATAGTACCAGTGATAACGTGGATGAGATAGTTGAGCCTAATGTACCCACAATGCCTAGCAAGTTATTCGAGTTCCCTTATGTTGCATATAATTTTATGGTCATTCCAATTGATTCATCTTCTAGTGAGTTACTTGAGTTTCTTACCATGATCCAGAAGATGATTTCTAGTGCCTTTTCTTTTTCTGGTTGTTTGAAGTTTGTGTCTGAGTCCAATATACCTCCATCTATAAGGTTAGATGTGTACACTCCTGGTGTCTCAGATATATCATTTTCCTATTTTTAGAAATTATGCCTAGAGTGCTTACTGTATTGTATTTTCCTGTTGCACATACTAATGATATCACGAAGCCGATAGTAATTTGCAATGACACCTACAAATTTGCTGCATATGTGTATAATATTTGTAGGAATTTGCAGTTGATAATAAGGTGATGGTTACGAGTCACCCTGAGGCTGTGAGGAGATTGCACACTTGGCGTATAATTTTTGATAGGAGTCTAAAGAGAAGTGCTTTTTATTGCTTTTGAATTGAATAATCTATGTGATCCTGGTATCAATTTTGTCTTCAGCAGGGATGACGCGCCTTTGTCTACTATCAGTTTCTTGATCGAGCCACCATCGTTTACAGCTGATTCGTCACAGAGACTAACTCCACCTCCACCTCCACCTCCACCACCATGGTATCAATATGATGTACCGGTGCTGCTGCCATGGCCACCACCTTGGCCGATTGAAAAGTTTCGTGAGGGGATCCCTTATTCGACATGGTTGAGTTTCTCTCACCGTAGGGGAAATGATGAGGACATCACCATCTGCTAGTTATTTTTTTTACCTTAGTTTATTTTTTAGTTTAGTTGCTTTCTTCTATTTTGCTTTTAGTACTAGATCAGTTATATCTGAAAACTAGACTTTTTGTAAAGCCTATAAATAGGCCTGATGCTTCTTTTATTAGTAGACAATGATTAATAAAAAATTTTCAGTTAAAGTTTCTTGAGCTCTCGAGTTCTTGAGATTGGGGTGTGAAGCCTGAGGTGTAAGGGGTGTGAAGCCATAGTGCAAGAGGTGTGAAGCCCAAATGTTTCCTTTTCATCTTTCTTCTTAAATCCTAATTTTCGTCTCTATTTCTTTATTTTAAAATCCTAGTTTCTCTTAGATTGAAGGTGATGTGATCCTCTCGTATTACATCATAAAGTTTTCTTGTCATCTTTTGATGATAACACATTCCAAGTATAAGATTAAGACCAAAACTGATGGTCTCTTGAGCGGTATGAGACACGTCTTATGCCTAAAGGTTTTTCTTAGGATTATAGAATAGATTTTGAGGTGAACTTTTCTCTTCATTGGTCTTTGTGCAAGGATATGGTCTCTGTGCAAGGATAATCTTTGTGTGTACCTCGATTTCTGTTGCCTCGTTTTGATCACCTTTGTCTCGAATGGATGTAGAGAATGTATTCCTTAATGGTGATCTTTAAGAGGATGCATGTATGTGTCCTCCATCTGGCCTCCAACATCCCCAGGGCTATGTATGTTGTCTTATACGTGCTCTGTATGGTATAGGCAATATATGCTTGGTTTGAGAAATTCAACACAACTTTGCTTTATTTGTGATTTTCTTCTCCGTCAAATGATACATCCCTATTCGTATATTAGTCCTCTTATGGATGCATTCTCTTGTTACTTTATATAGATGACAAGAGTATTGATACAGTGAAGTAATATTTACATCTTTATTTTATACGAAAGATTGAGGGCACCTCAACTATTTTCTTGGTATCGAAGTGGCATCTCCTCTTGGGTATTTATTATCTCAATCAAAGAATACTTCTGGTTTGAGTAGTCAAGTTGGCTTGTCTGATACTTAAACGACTAATACACCTTTGGACTTGAATATCAAACTTTCTCCATTGATGGTATTTTATTAAAAGATTGTAGTTGTTACCATGAGATTGTGGATGCTTTAGTTTATCTCACGGTTACACGTCTTGACATTCAACATGTAGTGCATATGGTTGCTCCATGTTTCATGCATTGGGTTGCAATACTTTAGATTTTCCGTTATCTTCCCGATACACTGCATTGGGGTTTACTATTCCAACTTCTTCACTGCTTCTTCACAGTTATTGTGTTGCCTGTGGGGTAAGAGATGTCACAAATAGAAAGTCTATCACTGGTTGGTGTATATTTCTTGATGATTCTTTGATTTCCTAGAAGAACACGAAGCATGATGTTATTGCTCGATCCACTACTAAGGTAAAATGTTGAGCTATATAGCATTAATAACCTGGGATTCTTTTACCTTGTTAGTTACTTCATGCAGGTGTAATTATGCTTGGTCCTACACCTATGTATCGTGATAGCGAGGGTGCAATTCAGATTGCTAAGTATAAAGCTTTTCATGAATAGGCAGAGCACATTGAAATTAAGTGTCATGTTGTTTTTTTTTCGTTTAAAGGAGCACATGCAATTTTAGTTTTTCATATATTCTGAGTTCTAATCAACTCTCTGATTTGTGTACCAAGTCTCACACTGTAGCTTATTTTCGGTTTTTGATAGGCAAAGTCTAGATGTTTCATGCCATTGTGAGTTTTTAGGTGAGTTGTTAGATGTAATTATATTGTATTCATGGTGGTATTTATTTTTAGTAGTATTGAGAGTCTTAGAAGTAGTAGTTTGAGTAAGGTTTGTTTTAGTTGTTTTTATGAGTGTAATTTTATTTTGTATTTTAAAATAGTCAATTATCTTTGAAAGTCTATTACCAAGTATGCCAAAGACGAACATAGATCTTAAGGTCTTAATTAATGAGAATATTGAAGATCCAATGAGCTATTGGAAGACCTATTTGAGTAGGAGAAACAAAACCTGAGTTGGATTTGATTAGTAGTAGCCTTAATTAGGAGTAGAAGTAGTCTTTTATTAAATATTTTATTATTTTATTATTTTTTATTTCTTTTATTAGTTCTTTTATGATTAGGAGAATGTGGCATGAGTAATGCAAGTGGCCTTTATCTGTAAATATTATTGTAGGATGTATTTTGAAATTGATGAATGAATGAGAAATTACAAACTTTTGAAACCATAATAGTTTTCTTGAAATCTTTATGTGCGAAGCATGGTGGGAGAGTGCTTGATCGATGCGAAACCGTGCACTGAAATATGTGTATTTAGAAATCAGAGTATAAGTGCTTTTGGTGTTTTAGCTTCTTCGATACTGCCGTGATAGCAATGTGGCTATACGAGTCGAATTCACATGGACGGGAGGCGATAGAAGGTTTACCGATCGTGTCACGAGTATGTTAACGAGTTCTTCTAGGTTTCAAAGAATCAAAAGGAAAAGAAAAGAAAACAAGAAGTAGAGGAAGTAGAAGACGATGAAAACGAAAATAAAGTCATAGTGTTGTGATTTGAAAATGATTTTAAAAACTAAAAAATAAAAGGGTAAAAAACTCATGGCTACTAACTACTAATTGTTTCACTAACCATACTAACCTCTTAGAGTGATAGTTGCCTCACATTGGATCTTGGCAATCACAATATTTGTTTTTAAGAACTTTTCAAAGCATGGCTTATAAGATTGTTCTCCATATCTAAACTTAATTAACAATGTGCAAACTACAATTAATCCATCAAAACTTCAATAGAGCAAGTATGAAATAAAGTAAACATTGCAAGTTAGCTTGCTAGTAAGTTAGGAGTTAGAACCCATCATCATGAGCCATCAATGACTTTTGCAAGAGCAAGACATTGTACAGGCTGTTAGATTCATGTGGATTATCAATTAAGAGTTAGATGATTAGTGGCTAGAAGTTGGATCACCATGAGAGAAAACTAGCTAAGCATTTAAGAAGAAATCAAAGAAGAAACAATAAAGAGAAAGGAGAAAATTTTTCATAGATTATCACACGCTATTACAAATAACTCTCTCTTTCTCTTATGAATCACTATCTGGTCTAATACTAAATCTAAAATAAAGAAGAAAATACAAAAGAAGAAGAAAGAAAATCTTAAACTAATTCTAATGAGAAGAAACCCTAACTAGTGGTCTCCTCTCGTTATCTAATGGCTATGAAGGGATATTTATAGACAAGAAACCCTACCTCCAATGAATCGCAGCCGTGGACGAAATCGCGAGGCCAACATCTAGATTTCTGTCGCGTTTCTGTGGCTTTTGCCGCTGAAATGTGACAAAAACTAGGCCGTTGGGCTTGCATCAGAGGCGACAGACTAGCGCTGTTCAGGTGTCCTTTAAAAACTTCTTATTCTTTGGGTGTATTCTCTAAATGATTGTAGAATGGATTTCATTCTTTGGGTCAAAAGTAGGCTTTAATTAATTCCAAATAAATGGAATTTTGGGCTTCTTCTTCACTTAAGCCATGGGCCTAAAAATAAACAAAAAAGCCGTTAGTTAACAGAGTTTTATTTAAATTAAACGTGAAAATGTGATGAAATATGCAAATTTGATAATTAATCACACCCATACACTTATTTTTTGCTTGTCCTACGCAAAATAAGAAAAACTAAAAATTAAGCTAAGACTTTTATTACACCACTTTCGCAGGTGACGCGGCTGCACTGAGCGTGTGCAATAAGCCTTTAAACCTTTAAGTTTTTCTAGAGGAGAAATTATAGTCTCCCGAGGGTTTTTAGTGAATTACGCCCACAAAATCCATAAAGAAAAGACAAATGTTAGTATTTTGAAAACGCATTTTGAATGATAATTTTTGAAATATTTTTGCAAAAACTTAAGCGATTAAAGGTCATAAGTTAACCTAGAATTGTTTGTCCTTAAACTTAGTTTAGATGCAAAATCTTGTTATAAATTCAAGGTAAGAAAATTAAAATTGAATTGATCATTTGATCTTTCATAAAATTCTTAGATAATATGCACTTTGTGATAGGGTAGCTTTTTGGAATTTCAACTCTAACCATAAAGCCATTTATTTATCTATTTTTCTTCTCTTAGTTTTTTACGCTTTCTAGTTTACCCGGATAGTGAGCTTTTCACCGGTGACTCTCAAACCAGATGATTTTAGAGGACCAGATGAGAAAACATCCCTCAGACTTAAGGACTCGAGTAAATAAGGCCACAAAATTAAGGATATATTTTTTTATTTTGACCACTATTAGGCGTGAATAATCATGCTTCCTAAGACATAATTATTCAGCTTTAATAAGTGATTTTTTTATTAATATATACTTTTATTTATTTATTTATGACATTTTAAGTCTTTGTTTCAATTCTAAAAATGTGTAAGTGTTTTAAGTGCATATTTTCTAAGGCAAAAAAATTTAAGATCAAATTATTTTTTCATTCTATCTTAACCTAAAATTAAACAAAATCCATTATATTAACTAGTTTTAGACAGTCATAATTGTGATGTTCTTAATTCTTAAAATCAACTTAATTTTCTTAAAAATAGATCAAAACTTCTTCTTTTGTTTCCAAAATTTTTAAAGAAAAATCCTATACAAAAGAAAAATCCTAAAAATATCCTAAAAAAAGTCTAAAAATATCCTAAAACGAAGTGAAAAAGAAAGAAAATCTAAAAATTTTACGGTAGTAAACCCTCCCTACACTTATCTCATGCATTATCCTCGTTGCATCGTGTAAGCATGCATGGAACTAGAGAAGAAAGGAAAATTCAGCTCAGGGTGGTGCGCGAAATGCTACCCAATTTAAAAAATGTGGAGTTTGTAGGAACCCACCATTGACCTATTATGACTCAGTAATTGATTGTGCTCGTGAAAGTTTTATTTTGAAATTTATCCCCCGTCTGAAGACCAATCTTGAAAAATTATTTCTGAGTCATTTTGTTTTACACCTTTGTCCGACAATTGAGTGTGATATGATGAAATTGTTGATTTAGGCTCAGGAGTTAATGGTTCAGGAACCAATACTGACTCAAAAATTTGACACAAATTAAGTAAAAATTCGAGAGTCGAAATTGGTTCAAGAATTGAGTCCAAATCAAAATTTTGAAACTCTGATTCACATTCATTTTTTGGAATGTGATTTTGTAAGATTGGAGATTCAAGTTAAAATTACTAGCATGGGGATCAAAATTGGCTCGAAAATGTTGCTCAAATTAGGTAACAATATAGGAGTCGATATTGATTCAAAATTTGGAACTGAATCACAAAACTAAGGATCGGAGTCACATTCATGTTCAAGTTCAATTTCAGGAAAGGGATAACTTACCGAAGTGTCAATATGATTCACAAAATTTTGGTTTTGGTCAAGTTCAAATAGGTGTGATGAAATTGAATCTTGGTTTTCAAATTGACATGATTCTTGAGTCAAATCGATAGGGATATCAGGATTGGTCAAAGTTTGATAAGGGAGGTTTCTTTATTCCTATATGTGTTGACCAATTAAATCATTTGTGTTTAATCTATCGATAGACTAGGTAATAAAATTTTGGGATTGAAACATGTCTTCTATGCTTTTTTTAAGTCATTCGGTTCTTCTTGAAAAAATGAGTATGAAAGTTTGTCTTGAAAACTTTGTTGAAATTGTGAGTCCATCAGATGTTGAATTGTTGTTCGGACTCAAGTAAGATTTTATACTCTTTTTAAGTCAATTTTTCCTTCTTGGGGAGGTGGTATTTGAAAGGGTGAGTATGAATCTTAAAAATTCTGTGTAAATTGAGAGTCCAACATATTTTGAAATTGTCACTTGGATTTATGTAAGACTTCTGGACTCTTTTCTAATTCAGAGTTTTTTTAATTTGTTGTTCTAGAAAAAGAGTATAATACGAAGCAAAATTAGGGAATAATTGTAACAAGGTTTTGAAAATTTGACTCGAAGGGAGGTGAATCCCCGTTGACTTCACGAAGAATTGAGATTATTTTGAAAATTTTGATCATAAAAGTGGTGATATGGGTTATATTGAGTCAAATAAATCTAATCCGGCCTATTTGGTTGGGTTAAGTTGTACAAAGTCGGGTTGGAGTTATCTGAGTAAAATAAGGTCGGGGCGAAAAATGAATTCATATTAAAATTGAAAATTTTTTGTTTATAATCCATTTCACAGCAACAAACAAATAAAAAAGAAAGAAAAATCAAACAAGCATATATTAGGATTGACCTAGATGACTCTTATCGACTGTCCAGAAGAGGGATATAGCTGTAATCATACCACAAACTAATCGGTCAAGTAGGGGCAAAATTCAGTGAGAGGTATCGTGCATATACAATGGGCTTAATTACGTCAAACCACTGAATTTTTGAGGCTTAACCTCGTAATCCTTAATCCTTATACATCGATTTGGTAATAGTCCGATATTAACAACTTTCTTTCGAGGTCAATCTCTTAATGAGTCCGAGATGTCCCTAAAGGCTAATGTCCCGCAAGTTTTATTTAGGCTTGGGTGTGTAAGTGAGGAGGTGATTTTTGGGCTAAGGGAGGGTAATGACTTCCCTACCTTATGTTGTATCGGTTTTGCCCTTAATTCTAATTCGTGCAAATGTGCAATATATACAAGAATAAACACTCAAAGCAAGTAAATCACCCACGTGTTTGTCCTAATATATATACAATGTAATATATACACCTCAATCCAGCACTCAACAACAAAATAAAATACAATAATATGGAATTTAAATTGACACGTGCTTATAATGTAAATGTCTGATTGTTTTTTAAACAATTCCAATTACTTATTTTTGTAATTTTTATTGCAGTATACAGACAAAAAAATACAGGAAAAATATTAGCAGAAATAGGAGTTAAGTCCAAAGGGTGAAGCAACTGCATGACAGGGAGCTCTAACTCCCTGTTACTGCTGCGTAAACGTGACTATTGCCGCGTTTGCGCGGCAATACAAAGGAAGCAAAGTCTCTGATTTCTAGAGCAGGGGGCTACAACCATTTGTAGACTTCTACAGTATCTAGTTCATGTAAAAATTGACCTGTACACAGAAAAAGAGAAGAAATGTTAGCAAACTCGTGAAAAAACTGTTCCCAATCCTGAGCAACGGCGCCAAAAACTTGATCGATGTGAAACTATACACTAAAATATGTGTGTTTTCTAAACAGTGCAAGTGCTTATGGTGCTTTGGTTTCCTCAATACTATTGTGATAGTAAAGTAGTTATACGGGTCGAATCCACAGGGATGGGAGGTGATAGAAGTTTTACTGGTTGTGTCTCGAGTATGTTAACGAGTTCTTCTAGGTTTCAAAGAATCAAAAGGAAAAGAAAAGAAAATTAGAGGTAGACAAGGTAGAAGACGATGAAAATAAAAATAAAATATAGTGTTGTGATTTGGAAATGGTTTTAAAAACTAAAAACGAAAAGGTAGAAAACTTATGGCTACTAACTACTAATTGTTTTATTAACCATGCTAACCTCTTAGAGTGATAATTACATCACATTGGATCTTTGGCAATCACAATACTTGTCTTCAAGATATTTTCAAAACATACTCCATAAGATTATTCTCCGTGTCCAAACTTGATTAAAAAAGTACAAACTACAATTAATCCATCAAAACTTCAATAGAGCAAGTATGAAATAAAGTAAACATTGCAAAATTAACTTGTTAGTAAGTTAGGAGTTAGAACCCATCATCACGAGCCATCAATGACTCTTGCAAGAGAAAGACATTGTAGAGACTATTAGATTCATGTAGATTCTCAATCAAGAGTTAGATGATTATTAGTTAGTAGTTAGATCACCATTAGAGAACACTAGCTAAGCATATAGGAAGAAATCAAAGTAGAAAGAATAAAGAGAAAGGAGGAAACTTTTCACAGATTGTCGCACTTTATTACAAATAACTCTCTCTTTCTCCTATGAATCACTCTCTGGTGTAATTCTAGATCTAAAATAAAGAAGAAAATACAAAAGATGAAGAAAGAAAATCCTAAACTATCCTAAGGAGAAAAAACCATAACTACATGGGCTCCTCCCGTTCTCTGATGGCTATGTAGGAATATTTACAGGTAAGAAACCCTAGCTCCAATGAATCACAGCCGCGGAGAAAATCGTTGGCCAATGACCGGATTTCTGTCGCGAAAATGCGGCAAAAGCCGTGGAGAAAATCGTTGGCCAACGACCGGATTTCTGTCGCAAAAATGCGGCAAAAACTCAGCCGTGGGCTTGCGTCATAGGCGACAGACTGGCGCTGTCCAGATGTCCTTTAAAAGCTTCTTATTCTTCCGGGTGTATTCTCTGAACGGCTATAGAATGGGATTCATTCTTTGGGCTCAAAAATAGGATTTAGTTAATTCCAAATAAATGAAATTTTGAGCTTCTTCTTCACTTAAGCCGTGGACCAAAAAAATAACAAAAAAGCCATTAGTTAACAGAGTTTTATTTAAATTAAATGTGAAAATGTGATATGAAATATGAAAATTTGATGACTAATAAGTGATCTCTTGAGTGCGAAGCTCTAAATCTAAATCTTTTATATGCGATTAATGAAGTGGGTGAGTAGTTCACCGGGATGCGAACCTCGATTTTCTTATTTTTTTTCAAAATTTCACAAACTCTAGAATTTGTTCATCCCTAATTCTACCACACACTCATAGTTTTCCCTTTCGTCTTGTGTCAAATTTAATGAGAGCTAAATTCCTTTATCTTCTTCACAAAATTCAAAAAAAAAACCTACATTTAGGGTTTTCTTTCTTCTCCTACTCTTCCTATTTTCGGTAGTTTTTCTTTAAAAAAAATCCAAGAACCCTAGTTCTATTCCTGTAGTTCTCAAAAAAAATATTGTTCAAAATTTCTCACCCCCCCCCCCCCGATAATACCCAAAAATTCTCAAAGTTTAGCGTACATCATCTTCCTCTTTTCAAACCCAAAACCAAAATTCTAACTTTAACTTTCAAATCGCACCGTGAAGACTTCACACCCATGCCACCCCTTTCTCGCCAACAACAACCTCACTCCCGACGTCTACATCTTCCTCGATTCAATCCCCGCCAACCCCAACAACAACGTTAACGACCCATAGTCACTGACTTTTGAAGTCAGAATCCAACCTCGGCCATTACCGACAGCTGGATCTCAGACCTCATCTCCAATCGCAGACATCCTCGCCGGTTGCTGCTCTGCAACCATCACCGGTACCACCTGAGATCGTCATTGGCATCGTCACCTCCACCCCTCGTCGTTGTCTTCGATCTGCGACATCGAGCTCACATCTTTGAGTCTTTTCCGACTCTGAGTTGCCAATTCAAACCCAAATTCATCTCAATTTTGTGCAGAGACCTTTACACCATTGCTTGCAACCCAACGACAATGTCAAAATCCCACCGACAATGACTTTTCTTCCTCGACTTCGCCGACGACCTCTGCATTGTCAAGAATGATCCCGACCTCGCCGACCTCGGCAACACTTTGCCACTCCTCTGCCATCGTCGAGGAGGCCTCGCGTGGTGCCTCAAAGCTCAAGAATCTGCAGATCTGATTCAAACCCACAATTCCAGATCTAGTTCGGATTCAGAATCCGACCCGCTTTAAGTCAACAATCTGATCTGCTCCAAACTTATCAAACCCGACACGCAAGATTCAGATCTTACTCACAAGTTTCAAATCTTATCCAATTCAAAGCTGCAGGCCATATCCGATCTGCAAGCTTCAGCAGTTCAGATCTGCTTATAGATTCAGACCTGACCTGCTTGTAGATTCAAACCACATGCAGTCCTGATTTTTTTCCCTGGCTGTTTCTCAATTGTTTTGAAGCCAATTTGAGCTGTTTTCAAGGCATTGGAATCGTGGGAGACACTCCTTCGCATCCAAATGTCTCCACGAGCGAGTTATGACATAAGGGAGAACGAGATATTTAATATGATTTTTAGGGAGCTCGGAGCCATCTGACTTTTATACCAAGAAAGCACACACAAGCTTAGGGCAGAATATTTGGTGATGAAGTTAGATCCGAAGCTAGTTATGTCCGAGCACAATCAGATCTGGAGTCAGTTATGCCTGAGCACAAATCAAATCTTGAGCCAGTTATGCCGGAGCACAGATAAGATCCGGAGTCAGTTATGCCCGAGCACAAATCAGATCTGGAGCCAACTTTGCCTGAGCAAAAATCAAAGTCAGAATCAGCTATGCCCAAACCAAAGTCAGAATCAACTATGCTCAAACCAAAGTCAATTCCAGAGCCAGCTATTCCCGAGCCAATGTCAGATGCAGAGCCACACTCAATGCCAAATCTTGACCTAGGGCTAAAGGTTGAACCAGAAGCAACATTTGATTTAGTGCCACTGACTAAGACCGATTTCAAGCCTGAATTCAGTACCTATTGAGTGAGTTGAGCTCAGACCAGAAGTAACGTTTGATCCAGTACCACAGTCGCGTTCAAGCTCGAACCAAACATAATGTTTAATCTAGTATCACTGACTGAGCTAAGCTCAAACCAGAAACATCATTTGGTTAGTGCCACTGACTGAGCTCGAACTCGAGCCTGAAACAGATCTTGATTCACTATAGTGAGAGTTGGTCACTTCTTTGTCCAATAAGTCATCATTGATTTAGCCTTTTATGTTAACATCACGAGATGAGTGAGATCCTTTTCAAGTCTTTTTGACAATCCTATATGAAATTGGTATTTATTGTAGTTCATAATTATAGAAGATATGCCAACATCCAGTCCAACTTTTACATTCGAGATCTTTCGTGATGTCGCTTTTAAACCTGATGTCGAGTTTTCTCCAATCAGAAGAGAATTGATGAGGACATTAAAGATCCAATGAGTTATTGGAAACTTATTCGAGAAGGAGAAGGAAAATCTGAGTTGGATTTGATTAGAAGTAGAGATAGTCTTTGATGGAGCATAAGTAGTTTTCTGTTAGATCTTTTATTTATTTGTATTATCTATTATTTCTTTTATTAGCCCTTTTACGATTAGGAGAAGGACGTGGCACGAGTATTGCAGATGACCTTTGTTTATAAATATTCTTAGAGGATGTATTTTGTAATCAATGAATGAATGAGCGATTACAAACTTTCAAAACCCTAATTGGTTTTCTTGAAAGCTTTATGTGCGAAGCATAGATAGAGTCGGAGAGCGATTCTCCTAGGTGAAAAACTCAAATCTAAATCTGTGTGCGATACTTGAAGTGGGGGAGTGATTCACCTAGGTGTGAAGTTTGAATTTCTTGTCTTTTTTCAAATTTTCACAAACCCTAGATTTGTTCATCCCCAATCCGACCACAAACCCTAGTTCCCCTTCCCTTGTGCATCATTAACCCTTTATAGACTACAAGCATCCTGCATCATTAACCCTTTATAGACTACAAGCCCAAAGTAAGAGGAGGGTTGCTACTTCAAAGCATAACATAAAATGGATAAAGTATATATTTTTTAAAAAGCTATGTTCACACTTTTTAACTGGAAACCTCATCAGTTACTGAGCATGTAGATAAGCTTTTTAGATATTCTTGTTTTATACACACAATCAAATAATTTTGAGGAAAAAATCATCCCGCATCATATATTGAATCATTGTCTTAACAGACTTCTTAGCTAATAATGCTTGTTGAATAGTTGCTATAGAAACAAGAAGAGTCAACTAAACGAAGTAGCCAGCCACAAGGGAGAATTCTTTTTGACATCTTTGTTTTGTAATCGTAAGAAAGTTCCGCAATTGTTGTCAGGTTTAACAGATTTTGATCGTGTGACACGTATGTTGATGTTTTAATTGAGATTCCAATTGAACTTTTTCTTCTTTGTGAAGTCTCGGGGATGGAATTTCTTTTCCCAAACAATTATGATCAATGTTAAGACTTAAGAGTTTGTAATCTTCTCTGGGATCTAATTCTAAACTCTGCTAAATTGCCAAAGTTTCATCATATTCTCGTTAAATTGCTTTCTAGCTCTTGCAACTATGAATCTTTTGCAACAAAAGTAATAACTTGGTACTGATGCTCAATGTTAATCTTTACTGTGAATTTCTAGCTTGACATTGACGAACAGTATACCATGCATCCGTATTGGAAGTTCTATATTGTGCCTATAATATTTTACCATGTCAAAAAATGAAGTCTAACCAGGTTCTATAGAATCATGAATAAACACTTTTGCTGTTGGTATTAAATTCAATGTATTAAGAATATTTGAGGCTGATGTTGCTCAACACAAATCATACTCATTCCATGTGTTCTTTAATTAGATGCAATATGAATATGAATTCAAATGATGTTATCCAATTATATGTTGGTTGTGCATCTTCTCAATGAGCATATGGTGTTCTTTTTTAAATATGTTTACAAAACATGAGAAATTGCATTAAATATTTTATGGGACTGACAACAGAACTAAAGACTAGTTTGTCCGGCCAATTATGACATGCCAATCTGACTCAATCCCCTTACTTCTCAAACTGTTAATCTCTGAGGTATTGGTAATCTTGGTAGCTTGAGTAACTTTTATCTCGTTGTCCAAGATACACCAATAATGTTTACTGTAAATTCAAATGAGAAAGAAATGATGTATCAGAATTGTCTCTCTAGATGCATCTACTCGGAACGGCTTGCCACATCTAGAAATATTGGACAAGGTTCATTTAACAGAACAGCTTCACTGCTTGATCCAGCATGATAGATAATGGTACTCATATTGCTATGATCACTAGCTTCTAACCGTACAAACTATGATATAAGTTGTAGATCTGCTGTAGCATAAACATATTTGAACTAGTGTTTCAGTATTTAAGATGCACCTACTGATACTCACAAAAGTATTCATAAATTTAATTACTTAACAACCAATGTCTTAGTGGTTCTGACATTGGACTAACAACAATGGAATTTTTGAGTTTGTTGGTTCTTAATGTTTCTACACTTTAATGCAAGGAACCTTGTATTTTGCTGAATTTTAGAGTTTCCAGTGCTCCAGTTAATTTACCTAATTATAATAACTAACACATGAGAATTTCCTAACAAATCTTCCAATCTCTATTATTCAGGAGTTTCTAGAACCAGAGCATGGTAATCATTCAGTACCGTGCAAGCTATACTGTAATCCTTTTAAAACAAACAGTTTCTATAATCATGCTTGCAAGTTCAACAACAAAGTCACGTGCAACTTATTTTCGTAGTTAGATTTACTGCAGGTGTGGAGGAACAAAAGCTAGAATCAAGGATTTGTTTGCACACATGCATCATATCAGATCATATCGGACATTATCTAAATTTATTTAATTAGTCCTCAAAATGAGATTTTATCAGTCAGTAGGTGCACATCTTGAGGTTTAATCAATACCTTAATTATTTGTTTCATGCGGGCTCTATTTTTTTTCAGAACAAACTTTCATGTATGGAGACAGTTTTTGCACATAATCAGATCATGTTTTATAGTTCTGGAATCAATGTAGCAATGAATTGGAGCATTGCATACCACGGTGAGGAATGTTTTAAAGGTCAAATATTTCAACCTGTTATTTCCGTTGCCCCTATCTCAACTTTGACAAGCTTTAGTGATGAAGAAATTGAGGTTTATTTTTAGTGGAGGATAGGGAAGTATCCTGATGATTGTTATACCTCCAAGCATTTCTATAGGAGTATTCGGACGAAACATCATTGCCAAACGAGTAAATCTAATGGGAAGTATTCTTTCTTTGTATCTGGTAGTTCTTTACTTTTTCAATGCTGTGGAAAGCGGAAGCAAGAACGAAGCGGCAAGGCTGGACTCATGCTTTAGTGGCAAAAAGTTTCAATTTTTTTAAGTAATAAAAATTAGAAGTTAAAACTTTGTGACTAATAATAGAAAAAAGAAATTAACACTAAAATTATATTGATAACAATAAAAATCCTCATAAGAAGATGATATATAAAATGTGAGATGTTTTAAATCTTGCAGGGACTAAAGCATCCCAAGCAGACATAGCTCAAGTGGGTTCTCAAGCTAGGCTTTTTACAATAACGACTCTTTCTCTTATGTTCCGCGATTAACCAATTAGTGAACCACTCAAACCTGACAATTGTTAATCAGGTCGGGTTCAGGATACTTGATTATTCTGCAGTTTAGTTAGGGTCAAAATTCCTGATTCAGTTAATAATCGAGTCCAGTTAATGTTGAGCTTATGCTGGTCGACCTGATGCCAGACTGACCTGACCAATTATCACCCCCTATGTGTAAATAAAACAACAACTTAAATTGTGAGCCATCATTTTGGTCTGGAAAAGGGTGTTCAATGTATGAGGAATAAATATAATTTTGTCAACCTTCACAATATCTAAAGTTTTGGTGTAGTGGGCATGGCCTTTAAGATGGTGTGAGAGCTTAGATTCCATTTAGTAGAGTTGGCACAATACCTTCCACAGTGCAAGTTCTTTTACTACCCATCTCTTTTCAAGAATATCGAAATACTACATACCCATTTGCAAAGGAGCACCACTGTCAAATATCTCGCGAGCCAACGCCTTTTTGCGTCAAATTGGGGGACCAACAATATCAAATATCATCCACACACACGACTAAGTTCGGGGCAAGACTCTGATACCAATTGAAGGATTTGGGGCACCATCACAAAAGATTAGCCTTCTAGGTGGAGTTACCCAAATCTTTATATACCCAAGACCATCCCCATGTCTAGCCGATGTGGGACTATTTGTTCGACCCAAATCCCCAACACTTACATGACCAACAAAGGCATGTTTATGCTATAGAAAGAAAGTGTCACAATGACTTCAAAGAAGGAAGAGTTGGCATTACTGAACTCAAGGAGGTAAAAAATACTACAAGCAATTGCAGGAGTAGGGACGTAATTACTACTAGGACGAGCAACAAAATATTTCTTGATATGTTTCTGGTTTTTAAGGAAATATTTCTACTAGCATATGTTTCTAATGGATTGGAGGGAGTGATCTCTTCTCTCAGATTACGAAGCATAACGACAACTTTTGTAACCATTATCAATTTATCTATGAACTAAATTCTGTGACACTAAGCTTCAATTTACCCTCTTTCATCCTAAGCAATGTAGGATGACAAAATCTTCTTGATTAATTGTACAATGTTCTGTTGACATACTTTTTCTGCTTTTTGTGCGAATCAGGTACATGCTTCATGTTCTCACCTCTAACAAATGATGTGAACCCTTGCAACATCATGTGATCATGTTTGTCAACAGAATAATGAAAGAGCATGGCCTGGTTGTACTGCTTCTCTCTACATGTGCCTTCCATTATCACGATCTATGTTAATGTCAGTACGACAAGTGCTTCCTTCATGTTTGCCCTGTTGATTGTTCTCCATCTCCATGTTTAAAGTTGACATCTAAATCCTGTTTCCATATAATATTCTATAATAGAGTTTTTTTGACAGATGCATGCATCATCAGACACCGACAATCGATAAATATATTACTATGATTGCTGAACTTCCAGTTTAATTAAACTCTATCATACCTACCCACCATCAGTATTCAGTGAAGAGCATCTCAGGTTAATTCCTCTCCCAACTTGTTGGTCATGATTAAGTCTTAATGGTACCAAATCTTCAATAACATCACTCCCTTAAGTATCAGGAATACATAAAGCCATATAAATATACAGTCTCTCGCTAGACAAAGCTGCAACTTTCCTTCTGCTCTGCATAAGCCTTTTCACTAATGGCTGCCCACATGCTTTCATCATTCTATTAATTACAATGTACAAACCTCAGGCTTTGTAACATGCAGTGAAATCTATAAAAAGTATAATGAGTGATCTCACCATCTCATCACTTCTTTATATAGTAGATGGTGCATTGCAGTATGACAGACACCACCAAAATTTTTGCACACTTTTTGCCGCCTCTAAAGCGTTCCTTTTTAGCAAGCATTTCCAGAATTGCTAAGAGCAAGTTGCACTCTTTCTCCCATAATCCCATTTGTAGAAGAAGGGGTCTTATTTGATATGGAGATCTACCTGAAGTAACCCACTGATAGTAGAAAATTCTTGCCAGTGTAGAAGGCTGAAGAATTTTGTTTATGTTTCATTCCTGTATTTCTTTTTAAGCTCCATTACACCAGGCAACAGATTATTGTTTGTAGAGCACGGGTAATAGATAATGAGCTGAATTGATCACAACCTTTGTCTGCTTGCATCTTTTAGATCTGTGTATCTCTATATTTTAATGAGGCATTAGTGACCAAATGGGAGATACATTTTTTCTTCTTTAAAGCTGATGTTTCCGCATTTGTTAATTGAACTTGAATTTTAGGTCTGTGTATTTGTATATTTTAATGAAGCATTAGTGACCAAATGGGAGATGATTAGCAATTTTTAAATTAAACTTTCCCCCTTTGTTAATTGAACTGAAGTATACATGTGAGAATCCCTAGGAAATCAAACCTCTGTTTTCTCAGAGTTTCCCTCGGAACCATCTTCCATGTGTCTGTTCCCTGCACAGAAATGGTGGGTAGAGTTATCAGTACTGGGTTTGGTATTGTTCAAAAAGTGGGGTGGTTTTTGTGATCAATGTTTTATGGCATGGGTCATCCTGAACCATCTTGTTTCAGAATTTATGAGTGCTATTATTTTGTATGCTAGCATGTTAATATCTTAGCAACTGTTACTTGAGAAATAGGTGCAAGAAGGTGCACCCCCAGTAAGCCTAACCTGGCCTTGTGATTCCTTTTACTTATCTACACATACCATCACTAAAAATTTCTCTTATAACGTTTTACAACTGTTACATAGTATGAATAAGTTCTGTCCATTATGCTATGGTGTTATTTAACCGACGGATTGGTGGTCATTAGCAATATATGCTATTGTAGTAGGTAATTTTTAGGGAATCAATTCATGCACAAAAATAGGGAAGTGAATATAGTTAAATCACAGAAAACTCAATTACAAACACAATGAAAATATGTGAAAAACGCGAAAGGGGAAAAACCACATAGAGAGATTCTACTATATCAATAGCGATTACAAAAGTGTTCTCTGGATTCGGGTGAACTTGATGTCTTTCCCGTTAGAAGGGATCCATTATTTATACAAGTCATGTCAAATAGATAAGGTTGGAGAGTTCTGCTCAGTTTGGATACCTAAATCCCTTATCTTGCTAAGGATTAAGCCGAACGCCTTAGTTTGGATTGTGATGTAGGAGAGAGATCATCTCTATCTTGTGGTTCATGCTCGGCTGCAGATAAGGATGAACTGCCCTGCCCCTGAGAGGTTGCTACCTTATTTGAATTAAGATTTAGCTTAATGATAGAGATCTTTGTAATCGGATCTGACTATCCTATTAATCACTCAACCCGTTCGCAATTCAAGCTGTACGATGATTCCAAATTAACTGTCCGAAGTAACCACGCGTCGCACCATCCACGCGAGGCTGGATTGACACGTGTCACGATCTTGGGTGGGTCAGAAAGTGATCACTACAACTACTTAAATGTTTCCTCCATGTTATTTAGAGAACTTATATGGCACCTTCTGATGCAATGGGGCTGACATGGTCACGTAGACATATGAGACAGACAACTGGAGCCTGACCAGCTAGAGGCATATGGAGACATATATGTCATTCTTAACTTTATTTTACATCCCTTCTTTAATCTTGCAAATGGCTAAAAAATGTGGTTATGATAAAATTTTTGTTATTTATGTAGCATTTAAATGTAAGTCTTTATCAGAGCATTAGAATATAGTTTGCATAACTGATCTCTTTTAGCATCATAACAAACCATATATCAATCTCTAGGTATTAAGCACAAATACTTATATTCTATAATTTAATCATGAATAAAAGAGGGTTTTCTAGCCTAGGGATTTTATTCATTATATTTGTGTAAATCTCTATAATTTAATTAGCCAACTTTACAGCGAGGTTTCAAAATCAGCCAATACTCAGCTCGTATTGCTGCATTTGTTCGACATGCCGATACTGGCCAATACTGGTTGATAGGGAAACAATACTGAATTTTAAAAATAATAGGAAAGTAAATAAAAGTTTATCATAGTAATTGATTAATAAACTTCATTATAAATGTCTTAATTAGCAAAAGACAAATCAGTACCTTGCTATACCATTAAAAGTATATAATATCAAAAAATACTCCAAATGTACGAAACAACAGATCCAAAACAAATGGAAATTTAACAAATTGACAAATAAAAAACTAAATATTGTAATTTAGAGAAAGCTTATGGAGGTAACATAATAAGAAAACACAAAAGCTGACAACATTCTGAGTGCTTAGCATATAACCACATAAACTAACAATGATTATATTGTATGGAATTCAAATTAGAATAGCAATTAAGATATTAAAAAAAGCTATGCAAAAATTTAAAAATAATAAATTGAGAATGTATTGTACACAGAGTTTTATTAAACTTTATGCAATCAAGTAATTTAACTTTTATAAGATTATTAATTCAAAGACCATTTTTACTTGCAAGTTACTACTTAGATTTTATAGTGTTTCATCAAATCTTAATCTAAACATCATCAAATGTTAAAAAACATGTAGAAATATTACTTATTGTCTTTATTATTATTTTCACATATTTTAGTTATTTTTAAAAAATTAATATGCCAATATAGAAATTTAGATACTTCCAATCTTGGATTGCCAAACTACTCAAATTACCAGTATCAACACCTACAAGAGCTGTTTGATGCGGACCGATGCCATGATTTCAAATCTTGCTATAAAATTATTATCGGTATTCTTTATGATATGCTAAGGAAGAGGTCACGTTAGTTGTATTAGTTTCAAAAGTCCTTTGATCAGGGTACATTGCTTGCAGCTGCCTTTTTTTGTTGACTTTGGTCAAAATCATTCTCTTTGCCTTTTGTTTAGTTAAATCATTTTTTCAGATGATGAATATAAAGTGCTTCAGCAGGACCATATAAAATCTGGGTTTGTCTTAATTATTTTGTCTGTTTTGGGGGAAATCTTTGATGTTCCACAACAAAATGAGTGAGGAGTGGGCATTTGTTTTCTTCCAGCACCTAGATGCTTGATGTTGTGCATTTCACCAGTTGTGCATTTCAATTGGAATGCACTTCCCTTGAATGCACCAATCATCGAACAAAAGGTAAGGTTTTCTTATGTGTTTTCATGCTTAAAGCTCTAATTATTTCATTCTTAAGTTGCATCTACATGCATGGGGCGCGCACACACAACACACAAACACACAACACACAACACTGACACACGTCACTCACATATTTACACCCTCTCTCCCTGGAAAGAAGATTAAAAGAAGAAAATAGGTACATTACTGACTTGCCGAGTAAATTTAGAATTATGTCATTTTTTTGGTTAATAACTCTCTAATTATCTCAAGCAATTGGCATATATATGATTTTGTGACAGATTGAAGCCTGTGATTTCATCAAGTATCCTGAAGTATTTCAAAATTACAATCTATTTCATGAAATCCTGTTGATTCATCATATCCACCATAGTGATGGTAGCTTTTGTTATTATTTTGACATATGAGCCTGTGTATGGTATAAATGGATGTGTATGTCTATTAAATGCTTCTTTGAGTTTTTGTCATTTTGCTTTTCTTTCTATGATTTTATTTTCTCATGTACAACTCTTTTCCTAAAGCAAAACTTGTGAGTCTCGAGTCTCATTATGGTGTGTTTGGCTTAGGCATTTCCACCAACATAATATAAAATAAAATAGCAAATGAAATGACAGCCCATCTCAACTCAATGCACAATGGATACAATTCTTATTACAATAAGAACACATTAAGTGGCCAACCATACACATCCAAACAAGGGAAAAAGAGAAAAAAATGGGAGGCATACATCATCAACAATGATACAAATTAATAATTAAATTTATGGTGCAAGGGAACTTATATTTTTCTATTTCCCCCCGAACTACTCATCAATTGTAAGATGTATGCTCCTTGTCATGTTGCTCTCATCCTGGCATGACAAAGCGTGCATGATGACCTAACTTTTGAGGCTTGTTGGTCAAATGGTTTTCAGGAGTCAGTGTCACCCTGATCCTTCAAAACATTGAGAAACTTCATCTTGCATTACATGTTAACCTAAAATACCATCAAAGAAAACCATATCTAATAGAAGTAAATAAATAAGTAATAATAATATAATGAGGGAAAAAAAAGAGAACAAGTAAGTTCAACACTACATGTTATATATATTATAATTATAATGCCAATACATATTATATATAGTGATGAATTACACTGAAGAGGTTCTGAATGCAATGTGTGAGTAATAAACAATATACAAACAGATACCCATTTTCAAATCCAAACTAGAGTAGAACATCACTCTCTGGTCTGGGCCCAGAGACAAACCACAAAAAAAAAAAAAGGAAAAAAAGGAAGGAAAAGAAAAGCAAAACAAGATAATAAGATCACCCTTGACATTCTAACAATACTGAAACATATCCATTGAGGCCATGATTGGCTGGTTCGTGAAGACGAGATTCCATGGATTGATGAAACTATCATTAAAGTGAGGTCCATCAGGGAAAAGCCCATGAGTACTATTATTGTTTGCATTCATGCAGTGAAGGATTTCATTCAGGGACTGCAGCCTTGTGCTGAGCTCCATCATCTGAGTCCTGAGAACAGAGTTCTCTGCATCAACCGCAAGGAATTGCTGGGTTGATATATTTAGAGTAGTGAGAATTTTGCCATTCTCCTTTCTTAGTTCGCTCACTTGGGCCATCAGATCATCCAGCTGCTTCTGTTTCCTCATCCTTGACCTTCTCGCTGACTCCCGGTTTGATTGCATTCTCTTCCTCTTCTTCTGATCCATTAATTCTTTTTCAGATCCTGAGTTGGCGGGCAGGCTTGATCCGGAAGAAGTACCACTTGACATATGTTAATTATTCCTTGTATTTAACTATTTTGGGTGGTTAATTGATCAAATTCCAGAGCAAACTACAGTATATAAAGCTAATAGAAAGCTAGAAAATTGTATATATGAAGAAATAAACAGGGCCCAGATGACGAGGATTCAGGAGTTCATGAAAAAACATAGAACCAGTAAAGAAATACAACAGAAAAAGATTGAACAAGATGACTTCGACGCCGGAGAGTGGAATTTATCATAAACCCAGAGAGAAGGATTTCACTTAGGATAGGCGACATCAATTAAAAACACCAATAGAAAGAGGCGCTGCATCTAAAAATCTAAGC
Source organism: Agave tequilana (assembly GCA_038442645.1). Taxonomy (NCBI): domain Eukaryota; kingdom Viridiplantae; phylum Streptophyta; class Magnoliopsida; order Asparagales; family Asparagaceae; genus Agave; species Agave tequilana. The sequence continues at coordinate 11,410 of JAVJIF010011233.1, read as the reverse complement.
TTAAGCTAGATTTGGGAGATGGAATTTTAATTTGGCCACCAAAGAGGCCAACTCTGATGTAAATGAAAGAGTTTTACACTGACCTGAGAGAGAGATGAGCAAGATCAGGGTGTAGATGTGGTGGGTTCTTGGTTTTGAATGTAAAACTGGCCAATTTAGAGGGAAAGCAGGGATTTTTCAATAACCCAAAGAATAAGAGCAAGAAGAAGAAGGTATAATCCTAGTGAAATAGTGCCAAGGGAAACAAGGGAAACAAGGAGGAGAGGCAGGAAAAGAGCAGAGCAACAGAGTCTAAGGAACTAATGACAGAGGGAGAAGAGAAGGGGAAAAGGGAATTGGAGTATGGGAGGAGGGTGGAATTTATAGAAGAAATGGTGGAAAAAGGAGGGCAAGAAAGCTAGAACAATATTAGGAAAAAGTTAGAGAGAGAGAGAGAGAGAGAGAGTCTTTGGAATCTCCTGAAGAGTTGTTGGGAGGGGTGATGGAGTCATGTGGGGAGGTGGAGATTGGAATTATTTACCCCACAACTGTCCAAGTCCAGGTGGGGTGAGCATACCTGGAGGTGAGTGGAACCCTATGAGAGATACTGGAGACATGTCCTCTTTTCTCTCTCTTTTCTTTTCTTTACCTTTTCCCACGTAGTGCATATTAATATTGATTAATTCTTACTTTTGTCCTTTAACCCCTTCTGTTAGTTTTACTGTGATTTAATTTGACTGCAAGCTCATGGACAAATGACTTGGGAGAACTGTTTCATTCTAGATCCAACTGCACCAGCACCCACTTTTATAAACACTTAATTCTACACCCTATAAGATAGTGATGGGGACATTTCACTAATGATATCATGGGCTTGAAATGCTACTCATATGAAGAGAGACTGATCACTGACTAAATTAAGCTTTTAAGCAAGTTATGAGCTGAGCTCATCTCCCCTTAGCAGGATAAGAGAATCATCTGTGATTTTAGTTGCAACAAGTCTTATTCATGTTACATGATTACCATAAAAAAAAAAGAATTTTTTTTTTTTTTGGAGGAAACGTATGAACTGACAGGATGACCGTTTTCAAACTTGTGGTCTTGATAATTTAGGGTTCTGTTCACATTAGACAGACAAGGAAAATTTTGATGCATTAACTTGTTCACCACTTCTTTCTCAATCTGTTATTGAACTCTTTTAGGGCATAACTGGTCTTAGCACAAGGGTTTTAACAAGATTTTTAAATTTATGATGAAGTTCGAGAATTTTGATTATAGATTACTTCTCTCTTGGGACTTGTTTGTGCTATAATTAAATTACATTCTGTTATGCTAATATACAATGACATTTGACCTCTCTAATCCCTCAAACCAATGCCATTGACAGTAGAAACAGAGGTGGTTTCAAGCGTATGTAACAGTGAATCGTAGGTACAAGGACTAGTCCTTTTTTTCGTAAACATGGGTTAAGCCAAATGTGGTAGATTAACAGTAGTATTACCAAATAATTTATTCATTTAGCTTGATTTGGATTGTGGATCATAGCACAAATATTTGTGAACCAAAGTCCAAGTAGTTGGTAGCAGAAGTGTAGTAGTCATTTGTGTATTAATTTCACTATATCATCCATATATTCTTTAATGGGATCACAATATTCCAACATATAACAACCACCCATTGATTACTTAATTTACCTTTATCAACTTCAACCTATCTTTGCACTTGCCCATTGTTGCACTTAGAGATAAATGCTTTCTTCAATTGATTGGACTCGAGCTATTTTGGCAGTTTCCAACTAATCTCATCTATAGAAGCCTAAGATAAAACAGGGACATTAATGGGAGAGATAAGCAAAGAGGTCCCAAGTTTTTTGCCAGATCCAAAAAGCATTCATATAATACTCCTTTCAGAAGGAATGGAAAGCTAAAGTGATGGGTTTCTTCGGTATGAGGAGAAATGATGTAGTTGTGGGTTTCACTCTTTACCATAGACACAAGGATTAGGTATTGTCCCAGTTTTATTATTCTTAACTTACTATGATGCTCTCCTAATAATAGTTAATTGCTAAAGCAAACAGACTGATTCTCTCAAGAATAATATCTGTACTTTGGGTGATTTGATCTATGTAATGGTGGATGCCACTAAAATTGTTAACTAATTCACAGTTCCCTAGTCCCCACACCATAGAATCATAAAGTTAACGCACTTACAAGTGGTCTAGAGGTGGGAAACTATGTGGGTTTACTTCATTATACAACAACTATTTCTTTTCATGTGGCTTGTTCTTTCTGTAAACTTCTCCTGATCTTTCAGAAATACTTTACTGTTTCATATGTTCAATTTACCATATTATACACCATAATTCTGCGTATAAAACTCTGTGCTTGAATAGTTCTGGTAATTATAAACACAGATGGCATGTGGAAGCCAGCACATAATATAAACTATATTATACTAGGTGTTGGTATAAAGCAGGCTAAGACAGGGAAATAGACTCAAGTTTAGTGAGGGTTAAGACTTCAATACTAAGTATAATACAAAAACTATGACAATAATAATACAACAATAAAGTCTGATGAGAAAAATATTACTTAGTGAAAGAGATTTGTCTGTGGTTTGCTTAGTTCGATGCCATACTTTAAAGGCAAACAAAAGGGGAAAAATAAATCACCAATCAAACTGCACTGGTCTTTCTAGTGGTTGAACCTATAGGGTGTATTTATTGACCATAATGACTATGATAAGTAAGTTTTTATAAATAAAGCAGCACAGACGGTCTTTCATTTGTTGTTGGAAAGATGGGGTTCATATAAACGTCATCAATGACCTACAAGAAATTTGAAGTTCCATGATTCTTTCGAATGATGGACTCTTCAAAAGGCAGTAACCTCTGTTTTGCTTTACTAGGGACCTGGGGGCAAGTCAGTTTTGACCCGATCCAATTACATCTGCACCGAATCCCAACAGTTTATTAAATGGGTCAAGGCAGTGCATCCGAACCCAACCCACCATACAACAACAACACAACTAAGCCATTTGTCCCAAGTATTTGGGGTAGGCTACATGAGCCAAAAGAGAATTACGCCGGATCGAGCACATGGATCAGCTTACATGAACCCAACCCACCATATTCGGGTAAACCCAAATCTGACCCGTCTAACCTGTTTATCGACCTGGTTGTATTGATCGAACCATGTTTATCTGTTTGTTGCTTTCTCTTGTTCCTTTGTACAATTTTTATCTAATTTCAACAACAATTTCATTACTTGTTTATTCTGCTGTACTCTGATCTCAACAAAGAGGTCGTTGTCAGAGCAGTACTTGTTCTTCTGTAAAAACTTGCATTCATTATTCATAGTGAATTATTGTGTCAAACTGTGCTGAAATTACAAAAAGAAAAAAAAAAAAAATTTAACCTTGTTTGATGTCCACTTAAATCACAATATATTTCGTTGTTTTATTGCTTTCTAAAGAGGAAAGCTGTGTTTACAGAATATCAGTGTTAAGACTTTCTAAACAAAGACTACACATACAATTTTCAGAATGACAGTGCAGTCCCAGTTTCTGGGAAAAGGGTGTGAGTTTGGTAGCCTTCAGGATAGGAGAAAATTAAACAGCGCAATGTTGAAAAATTATTTGCGGGGTTACGTTTCAGCTCCAGCTAACAGCAACCATTTATCTGCAGATAAATGAAGCCCTCTTGAACCAATGCGAACATGGTTAAATTGGGAATCTGATTGTTTAGATGATGGGACATCAGCAGTGATTTTGAAGTCAAGACAAGGGTACTTTTCTCTACAGTGTTCTCCAGATTTATGCCACCAAATCAGTATGATTCCCTCGATATATTTTTTATGTAATCTTCTTTCTTTCTGTCTTTTCTTTTTTCTTCTTTTTTTTCACCCTGCCTTCTTAGTAATTTTCTAGTGGCCAGGAGGAGTGGATCTTGACACTCATCAAATTGATAAATACACACTCAAAAACTACAAAGTTGCCATTATTTTTTTTGACAGAATTAACCTCAGAGAAAAAAATCAAAATTGCTCTCTCCTTCCTCCCTCCTCCTCATCCCTCTTCTTCTTCCACGGCGAGCAGCGACGAGTCCCCAACCAACGGGCCCATTCTCTCCCGCCGCCCTCCTCCTCCCCCTACCCTCCTCACTGCCTCCCCCCTTCCTCGTTGCCAGAATGGCTGGCGGCGAGGAGGACAGAGGAGGAGGGGGGGGGGGGGGGGGGAGAGACCTAGCCTCCTCTCCCTCCCCCATCTTCCTCTTGGCGAGGAGGAAGTTGGTTGGGGGGGGGGGGGGGGGGGGGGAGGTTGGAGGAGGGGGGGTGGGGGGTGTATTTTTGATAAATTTGAAAATTTGAGGGGGTGCCTTTAACAATTTGGTGGGTGTCTTGATCCTATTGGTGTCTTCATCAATTTGGTGGATGTCAATATCCGCTCCTATGACCAACCAGCTGGTTGATGACATGAGGGGAAGAATGACCAAAAGCCCCTTTTGTATTGATTCTATTTGGAAGTATGATAGTAAATGGCAGCATAAAGGGTCCCCTAGACAAATGCTTGCCCCTTCATTCCACCAACTAAGAAATGATGCTGCTAGCTTTTTCTCCCTCCCACTATTTACCACAGGGACTGGGATTTAGGTTCTCTTCCTTTGTGCTCATTTCTTTAACTTAGATCATGATGCCTTGACATATTATATCAGTGGTAAAAGTGACTATGAAGCTTTCTTCAGAATGATGCATTTGGCCAGTGCAAAGATGCCTCTTAAAATTGTCCACATTCTGACACTTCACACTATCCCACAATGTGAAAATATTGCTTGCTAGTTGCTAGTCCTAAAGAAGGACTGGGAGATTCTTTAGAGAATATTTTCAGGGCTGCACTTGTCTAGGTGTCCAGACAGTGTACACTAGTAAAGGTAACCAAGGAGTGGCCAATCTTGACCTGGCTCATAAGCATTCATCAATTGATCATGATAAAATGCAATTAAGCGCTAGTCGTACACTAATTAAGTGATGGTCTATGGATGGAAGCTACTTGATCCATTGGTCAGTATCATAGGTATACGATTTCAAATTTTCGACATTGATCTTGAGGAAGTACTTTTGATTCTTCGTTAATTTTGCACTGCATCCTGAAAAATTTCTAGCGATCTGAAAATTCAACACTATTTTTCTTTCTTAATATACAGTATTTAGTTATGTGATATCTTAGGCCATCTTATTTTAATAATTTGTATTAATAAGGATGGAGCCTATAGTTTTCAGTAGTGATGTGTCTCTTTGATGGATTGGTAAGTATAAAGTTGGCGGTATGATGCGTTTTCTTTTCTTTTCTTTTTTGTCTTTTGCAAGCCAATGAAAAAGCAACATGTACTTGTTTAGCCAATTGTATAGTTAAACTGTTATTTTCTTTTAGTATTTTTTTAAATAAAAATTTTGCTTTTGTTTTATTATGAAAATCATGTTTCATCCTATAATAGTCTTTGCCGAGGGAAATATCATATTTTTCTCTACTATTTCTTTGAATGATTTTTATGTTTTTCTGGTTAAAGTCTAGCCTAAGAGAGTTGGGGGGGGGGGGGGGGTGGAGTTATATTCATAGATGATCGAGAGGAGGAGGAGGAGGAAGAAAAGAAAAGAAAATTATTGGTAGGAGAATCATTTTTTGCAGGTAAAAAGAAAAACTCTTAGCGCTTTGGGTTTGACATAAGGGAACACACATCACCCTCTCCCTCCTCAATGTAGGATATTCTAGAGTGAGTAACCTAATGATTGATTGACTGATTATTATTTTTTTTGTAGAAATTTAATCTACATATACCCCATTTCGATTTGCTCGAATGTGCATATAATTGTACCAAAAAGAAAATATAAATCTAATAGTATCATATCAAATATCTGATACGCCCATATCAATTTACTATTGGAATATATGTTAAAAGTGATTGCCAATTTGCTATAATACATGCTAAAAGCTGACTAATTAGCTACAGACCTAGACAAATATTATGTTCAGAAGCAACCTCGATCCATCTGATTATGTATAAACTCAAGCCAGTCATTCTCAATCAAATGCAGATAAAAACACTTGAGGAGTGCATGATCATAGGGTTCACTTTGTCATAATCACACAAGAGGAACATAAACTAGGGAAGCATTATTCCATTCCTTAATAAATGTCTTGATAATGCTCTTTTCCATAATTAATGTTGCTAAAGTGCCCAAGGAGATGATCTTTAGAATAATATCTTTGTTACGAGTATTTTGGTCCACATGAAGATAGCTTTAGGGTTTGTTAAGCATCTTTTTCTTGCCCACATTAGAGGGGTATCTAGCACACTTTTGCAAAAGGATTGAAGCATATGAATGGATGGTTCTTCTATTGGTTGGCCTACTATTTTAGGCTATCCTTCTGCCCAAGTTCTCCTCATCTTAGCACCTAGCAATAGGTTGGCCACTTTGATGTGAATTTCTTATTTGAACAATGTAATACTAAAAAGAAGAAGAAAAGAAAAGGGAAAGAAGAAGAGCATGGATGAAGTCATTGATGGAAACAAGTCCAATTCTCAGTTTGTATCTTAAAATTCAATGTGCACTCTCCTAAATATGCATGTTTTTGAAACCTTGGTGTATTTTAGGGCAACGTCTTCTTTCTTCGGTACTCTTTTGTATATGTTATCCTATAACATAGGATTTTTTTTTTGCCCCCTCTCCGATGAGTTAACATGTTTCTTCTTCCTTTGATCTTTTGTAAAGTAAGAATCTAAATCTATTTGGTATAAATTCTTAGAATTTTCAGATTAGTTACGACAATCTCGTGTTAGTTTTGCCTCTCAATGGAAGTAATAGAAAGTTGGGTTCTGCAAATAACTCACTTATGTTATCATTTTCACCGCTTTACTCTGTTGCAGCCGACAAAGTTTAAATTTTCATCTAAAGAGGATTTCATTCAGATCACAGGATTCAGGGAGATTTTTATTTTGACTCAAACTCTAATGAAACAAAGAAAGTAAATAAAATAAAATAAACTGAATAAAAATATTAATGAAAAACTCCGGACTCCTAATAGAAAAAGAAAACTAAAAATAGAAAATTTGCTATTAATTAGCACAATTCAGAAATTTACTAAACTAGCTCAGAAATTTACGGATTTCCCTTAAAAGAATTTGCAGAACTACCTCGTGGGCTTAAAACCATCATAACTTTCGCATACATGTCTTGTTTTTCACGTTGTGGGATGCATTGTGAACTTCTTTTCATGCTCTTGATAATGGAACAAAATCTAATATTTGTCAAATTTATTGACTCGATCTACATGCGAGGAACTTACCAGATAGCTACAACAAGCTGAAATGGAAAGAAGTGCAACAAATGGTGCCAAGGGTCATGTACATTTTCAAGTTACAATCTACAACAATTGTTCGTAGGCTCTTTAACAATAAACATGGTAGCAACATTTCAAGAACGGTGGGAAGTTGAGATCCACAATATTCATCTTTTTGATGGCTTATCGATATTTCTTGTTATATGTTTGGATTTTACTCATAGGATCCAAGCCGGCTGGTTGAAATGGAGGAGCGTAACAGGAGTTTTATGTGATCGTAACATTCCGTTATGGCTGAAGGGAAAGTTTTATCGGACTGCTATTAGACCAGCTTTGTTATATGGCACAGAATGTTGGGCTATAAAGAGACATCATGCTTAGAAGATGAGTTTAGCAGAGATGTGCATGCTTCGTTGGATGTATGGTAACATGAGAAGAGATAGGTGATAAATGGGGATATTCGTACTAAGATAGATGTGGCCTCTATAGAAGAGAAAATGAGAGAAAATCGCTTACGATGGTTTGGTCATATGCGACGTAGACCTACAGATGCGCCAGTCCGGCGAGTAGAGCATATCAATTTAGGGCAAGTTAAAAGAGCGCAGGGGAGACCGAAGAAAATATGGATGGAGGTAATACGACAAGATATAGAGGCTAAAGGTCTTAGTGAAGGCATATTGCTCGATAGGAATGAGTGGAGAAAGCTGATCCATGTGCCCGATCCGGCGTAATTCTCTTTTGGTTCATGTAGCCTACCCAAATACTTGGGACAAATGGCTTAGTTGTTGTTATTGTTGTTGTATCTTCTTCTCTATTTAGAACGCATATTTTGTGTAAATTCATGCAGACTGCAGTGTTTTGCTTATGTTTATTATGGATCATCACAATGTTTTATTATTCTCTCTTTAACTGAAGGAGGTATTCATTCATATCTACAATTGTGGATGAGTTAGTTCGCAGCTCGAATCTCTCCAAAAAAAAAACTTGATTTTCGATTTCTCATGTTACAACTAAATTGTCTGCAACATGAATTAATACTTGAGCTGCAAAATAATAATAATAATAATAATAGCAGCAATAATAATAATAATAATCTAAGAGTCAAGATACATAGCTTTAATGCCCTGAGTTTGGCCAAACGATGTGAATTACCTAAAGAGAAAGCAACATGTTGAAGCACCAATGCAAGTGGAGTGCGAGTTGCCAGTTTGCAAGCAAGCAACTGCGTGTCAAAGAATTTGCTCACAGTGACAGCACGAAGCCCGTACAAGTTAGTTTGAAACTTTAGTATATTTGACTCACGTGCCAAGAATCAATGAAAAAAAGAGAGAGATCTTCTCTGAGGTTGGCAAGGATTCTTTGCCTTTTTGATGGACATTGATGCCTTCATCTCTAAGTTTTAATAGCCACATAACTTCATGTATTTGGAGATTATTAATATCTTCTTTAATTTTAGTTTAATTTTCATATTTGAAGTTTTTATGCTTGTTATTGGTGCCGGTCTTAGGACTTTGGTAAATCCTATTTTGCTGGTTTCTATAATAAAGCTGTTAAAAATCAGTTACGTGAGATTTATTTTTTATTTTGAATTTTGAATTTTTATATTTATAAAGTATAAAAGAGAGTGTTTCTCTAAGAATATTAGTGACATTTTTTGAGCTTGTGTTTGAACATGGTATACACTTTACCGGCTCTTCTCATATCCCTCACAGTTGGCCCCGTGGCCAGGCCCGCGTGCTCCATCGAGGTCGCTCGGTCGAATCCATGTGGGGGTGACATTGCCCAGTTGAGCTCTCTTAACACACACACACACACACACACAAAAAAAAAAAAAACTCTTAATTGGTGTGCCATCACAATACCTTTCTCATCCTCCTCCCCATTCAGTTCCCACAGTGAGAAACTCATCTTCTAGAAATGGATTGCCATTTCAAACAGGAGCTTTCAGATGTTGGCTTGTTGTACTCGGTTTGTTACCTTCTCGTTAATTAATTAAACGGGTGGTCATACTTTGCATTAATTTGTATGAACTTGACTTTTAAAATTTCGAAAATTTAAAATTTTTATTTAATTTTTTGTTTTCTATTAGATGGTGTCATCTTTTTGGCAATGAAAATGAGTTTTTTAAGGATAATAGTTGGATATAATGTATAACGATCTTGTAGGCTCCTTTTGAAATTCTATGCTTTACAAGCTCTCTCTTGCTCTAATAGGCCCAGGCTACTAGTTATATGTACATCCCCATGAATTGGCATCCAAATTCTTTTTATGAAAATGGCTCTTTTACATGTCTTTCTATTTTTATTTTTCAGAATTTATGTTTCTACTTTTTACATGTCTTTTACATGTCCTTTTATTTTTATTTTATGTGAATTAATTTTTGTTTCATATACTTGGAATTTTAAGCCACATAAGTTCATGCGTGTGCATGCGTGCGTACATGTTAAAAGTCTGCACTTTGTGCAAGTTAACATCATATAAGATTTCTTCAATGGGTGTTGCTTTCGAACTGGATTTTTTAAAGTGAGAGGATCCTTTGTTTTATTATAGAGAATGAAGAGGAAATAAAAACTAGTAAGAATGTGGAAAGTGAAAAAATACACTTAGAAAATATAAAGCATTGGATAGTGAAAGATCAAACTTGGCCACTTGAACAATTACCATTTGCTACTAATTTCATGCAGAATGTGAAAGACTACCACGAACTTTTGTCTCTTTTGTAGAGAACAGTTGTATGTCTCCTTTTTCATAGAAAACAATTGTACATGTATTTTGTTACATAAAACTATGGTAAAAACTCTCAAATTTTTTAGAAAATTGACTACTAATATTCTTCATTTTACATTCTTATATCTATCAATTTCAGAATGTAGTGTTTTCTTAGTAATTGTCTAAATTACATTTATGGGAGAATCAAACTCTACTCCCATTTCGAATTTACAGGCCAATTACAGAACTTTAGTAAAGACAGTGATATTGTTTAATTTTCCAGGATGTGTCAAGACAAGTTGGTTTTCAATAGGTAAGTGGGTGCAAAGTTGGTGCATTTTGCAATAGTTTTAGCTGGGTCTCTTTTAACTCTTATGAATTGAAAAGTTTCTCTAAATATTTTTCTCAAAAAAGTTTCTCTAAATATGTTAATAAAAAAATTCTAATTTGTTCAGTCACTTTTAGCATTAAGGCAGGGGCTGATCCACATACAGTGAATTTTATAACTAATAGAATAGTACATATAGTTTGTAACTTTTTTGTATATGATTTCTTTTTTTTAGATTAGTTTTACTAATATAATGACATTTTTGAGTTTTAGCTCAAGCGGTAACTTATAAACCTAAGTTATTGGATGTCATAAGTTCAAGTCTTGATGGGTGATACATTATTTTTTATTTATTTTTCTCTTTTCTTATTACATTTACGTTCACACTGCATTCAAGTACATTATCATTAATCAAAATCTTAAAGTGAATATGATATAGAACTCCTATCAAAATTGGGGATGAAAGGCCTTTATGACCCGTTGTGTGTGCATATTTTTGCACGCCTAGTTGGGCCCCATCCGAGCTCAATAATTACTCTGATCCGACCTGATACGAAGAGTTCAACCTCAAAATGAATCCTATCTCCAAAGAATCAGGATAGAATCTTATTCAAATGAGAAAATTATTTGATCATAGGAGTAAAACCACTCTTTAAATCTCCAATAAATAGAGATCTCTCATGAACAGGTACGTTCTCAGTGAAAGCAAATTAAAAAAGAGTGCACTCTTGTGACAGTTCTCCACCAGGAGAGGAGAATTTTATACTTTTACAATCCTCTTCTTCAAAATAAAAAAGCTCCTTTTCTATCCTTGTGGCTTGTGGATGTAGGCGTAAATTCTTTTTCTCTGTAATTGTTCATTCTTCTTCTTCTTCATCCAATGAGCTCACTAGTCTAGGACTCCAACAATTAAGTATCAAACCTGATAAAACAGGACTGAGATAAGCTGACTAAGGTTTGTCTTTCTAAAATTATGAGTAATTGAGCACTATTAATATTTGATTTGTTATTAATTATAATTTATATATATTTATAGTGATAATCCGTATGTGATATATA
>JAVJIF010011232.1:67500-131726 GCA_038442645.1 Agave tequilana | reverse complement strand
TGAGTGACCGGAGGCTGAAGAACGGAGAGACCTGCAATGTTAGTACCACATGAATAAGAATTAAACTAGCATAATACAAGCATTCGTCACAGAGCAATACATGTCCAGATATGGCACTCGGCCATACACAGATACAGGGACTCAGCCCAATACATGATACAGGAAAACATGAAGTAAAATACATGTCGACCCGACGAAGCGGGGAAACCCAAATGGAGGCGAGAGCGAGAACACTCGCCTAAATCACCGGAAAGCCGAAGAGTCTGGAATCCATGGAACTTGCGCACGCGCCAATAATATAATATAATATAAATATTTGGGAGAGAAAGAGACACAGGGAGACGCGGGTTTGACAGTGAGACGCGAGGGTCGCAGACGCGAGAGTCGCGTCGCAGGAATAGCAGACGCGGGGAAGAGCAGACGCGGGGATCGCATCGCGGAAAGTACCAGACGCGGAAATCACGGACGCGGGAGTCGCGCTGCGAAGATACCACAAACGCGGGGTTGAGATCCGCGTTAGGAAACAAACAGGGAGGAGGAAAGGTGATTCCTTTGTTGTGCCCGACGAAGGGAAAGTTCGGCCCCAATCCAAAAGGAGGTACCGGCCCTAAGTCTTGCCAACGGAGAAGAACGCGGACGCGGACGTGGGGTCCGTGTCGCATTAGCACAGGAAAACACAGACGCGACTTTAGCTCCGCGTCGTGTTGACACGAGAGGGACACAGACGCGGGCGTGGGCTCCGCGCTGCGTCGATACATTAACGCGGAGGCCGCGTTACGGATTGCCTGGACGCGGGGGAGAGATCCGCGTCGGTAAATAATCAGAGAGAGACCGGGAGTTTAAGGAGAGAGAGTAGAGAGAGAATCTTGAGAGAGAGAGAGAGAGGACAGGAGAGAGAGAGATTCAAGGGAGAGAGAGTGAGAGAGAGAAGGGGGATCCCAGGAGAGAGAAAACAAGAGAAGGGGGCTGTTGCCCCCCTCTGGATCCACGCACAGCGCCCCCCCTTGGGGGCGCCCGGCCTGGCCGCCGGCCAAGTGGCGGCGCGGGCGGCGCGACCACCGGCAGAGGAAGGAGGGGGCGCCGCCCCCTCAACAGGAGCACAGGAGAGGGGCTGTTGCCCCCCTCCAGCAAGGAAAGAGGGGGGGCTGTTGCCCCCCTCAACAGAGAGAAAAAGAGAGGGGGCTTGCCCCCCTCTCAGATCAAGCACAGGGGGCCCGGGTGGCCCCCTGGCCGCCCGCGACCGCCGGCAGGACGCCGGCGACGCCCAAGACCGGGGTGGCTCCGGCCACCCCAAAGAGAAGAGGGAAAGGAGGATGAGTTTGGATTTTGGGGGAGGTGTTGATAGAGGTGGTGGTGAGTTTGGTAATTTGGTGGTTGATTTGAAGTGGAGGTGGAGGAATTGGAGGTGATGGGAGGAGGAAGAGGAGTTGGGTGTTGTAGTGGTGGAATTGGGTGGTGGAGATGGTGGATGTTGTTGTTGGTGATGTTGGTGAGGAGATTCGGCCACCGGAGATGGGGGCCCTCGCCGGCGACGGTGGCCGGAAGTGGCTGGAGGTGATGGCCGGTTGGGGCTGGTGGGGTGCGGTGGTCACCAAGGGAGAGGAAGAAGAGGAAGTAAAGAGAAGAGAAGAAGAGAGAAAGAAGAAAAGGGAAAGAAATAGAAAAAGAAAAAGAAGTGATGATGGGAAGTGATTGATGGGAAAGGGGTAGGTGAGGGGTGTGGTGATGGGATGCGGCCCACGTGGAGGGGAGTGGGCTGCTGGGTTGTTGGGAGAAGAGAAAGGGAAGAGAAGAAAAGACAAGATAAATATAATATTATAATATGGTCGTGAAAATCGACTGTTCCAGAATCCCTTCGAAAAATTCTCAAAAATAGCAAATATTATTCTAAGATGTTTGGTGAAATCGGATTTGAAAAATATAATGTAGTTTTCAAAATAAAAATCCTGGAATCTTCCGGCGATACCGGTCGATACCGACACCGGTGGAATTTTCATAAATTCATAAAATCCTCAAAAAAAGTATTTAGATAGGAAATGCAATTCTAAGAGATAATGTCTAAAGGCCCTTCTAGAAATTCCAATCGGTTTGGAAATTAAAAATCCGGGAATCGGTCAGCGGCACTAATCGATACCGGTTTTGAAGATTTTCAACTTAATTCAGGAAAATTCCAGAAAATCATAGAAATCTAGAATATTAGAAAACGATGTTTAAAACTAAAATCGATCAAATTAGAATACCAGAAAGACTAAATCGAGCAATACTCTAGGATCGGGCCCTCGGTTCAGACTAGGGCTGACTCCGAGTCCACAAATCCAAATCCAAGACAAAACGATCATATAAACATTCATAATACAAAACAAATACAGGAAGCAAATCAAAAAATACGATCGAAAAATCTGAATACGCGACTAAGTACGTATTCCGGGAGCGGGGTGTTACAATCCATCCACCTTACAAAAAATTGCGTCCTCGCAATTTCGATAAGGGGTAAATTGAACACAAAGAGGACAAGGCGGAATTTTATACCAATTAAGATATAAACACTTTAGGTAGGGCTCTCAAGTTGGCTGAATAACAATCGAGATATAGATAACTTCTGCACTTCCGGCTGTATAAGTCTTTGAACGATGCCAAATAATACCGACTGATAACACAGCTCTGCAATAGAATTCTCCGTTGTACTGCATACTTAATGTCGCTCTGAGAATAAGCCAGAATACTGAAGATAAGAAAACCTTGGTAGTCCTGAGCATAATAAGGAAGACCGATAATTAAGAATTCCGAATACCATGCGTCGATCACTCTGAAAGATATAACCGAGAATATAGAATACCCGAACTTCAAAGAGTTAGCCGAAGAGATCATGTCATAGCTTCATTCAGGACCAGCCGCTACCTCTCCAGTCTATTCATATCTTAAGTTGATATAAAGGCTTCGAAAAACCAAAACAGGGGAAAGGTAGGAGGGATTAGGAATCAAAGGAAGGATGGTCAAGGAAATAGATAACTCTGTACTTGTAGTTGGATTGTATAACCAGGACTCATGCATTCCAGTTGCAAATTTCTTTACCATTAATTTGCCGTCTGGACGTACTGAGGATGCGAGAGCCTAAGCTCTGATACCACCCTGTAACGCCCCGATCCTGCGGGTACAGAGACGTTACTGCGACGTATATACGCAGGTCAGAAATACCCTCACGTATATACGCTAAGCATCAGTACAGGCAAGAATCAGAGTACGGAAGCAAGTGGTGCATTATACATTCCAACATATGAGTACAATTATAAAGTTATCACCAGCGGTGATCCAATATTACAATAATATTACATCACTGATATGCGCAATTGCGAGATTACAAAGAGATGTACGAGTATGAACAGTACACAGGCACTCACGAGTTTACAAAAGGAAAAACTCGAGAGACACACAGGGGGCCTGGAAGGATAGAGTTCTGGACTATCTGCTGGAGATCCACGCTATCGCTGCGCCACTCTGATCAGCAACTAGGGAATCCACATGCTCCAAGCTCCCTGACCTGGACATGAGGATCCAGGGAGTCAGATGAAACTCCCCAGGCGAGTGGTGAGGTAAAGCCAAGTGGCGAGCATAGGTAGGCATGCAGGAGCAAGTAGATATAGCAGGTGACTTCCAGTAGAGAATACACTTGGTATAATAAGATAAGAGCAGGTAAAGAGATGAGAAGTAGAGTAGATAGGACAACACCAGATATCTCCTAAGCTAACATAAAACTGATAAAAACCGATAAAACCGAATAAAACCGATTACGAGCAAACCAATTGTACAAGCTTAGGTCACGGCCCATGAGATTAGTACCTCGAAGGAATAATCCAAACAAGGAAACCCTCATCTATATACCTTTATCCCATGTCACCGTAATCCAAGCACATACAACCCGAGTTACAAAACGGCACAACAAATTGAATATTAGCATCTTATTATAATTGGAGCCGTCTAAGTTCCAGGCTTCAGTATGTGTCCCATTCCACATACTTCCACTCACAACTTATATAGCAAGTTATTGGAAACTGATAAAGTTCGATGAATCATGTTTCGGATGGGCCCCGTACATGCCCGGGACAACGGTTCAGGAGTATCCGGTGCTGAGCCGGAACGTACCGCTAGGTACCGGGACTTATTTACGCCCGAACAGGAATAGAGTATCGCAGATCCCATAGAAATGAGCCTAGGGCGTGTGCATACCCGGCAGGAATAATCAGGAGTAGGGGTGCCAGCACACCCCACGGAATCCCTGGTGGCCGCCAGGTGATCCCTCAAGTATTTGGCCACGCGCGGCTCGATATGGCCACCATAAACATGATTAATCAGGGCCCATCAGTTTCCCCCAAACCAGGTACAAGTTGTCTTATAATAATTTAATATGTGATTATCAATTTACGGGAAAAGCAGGTACAAGACATGATCAGGAGTTCAGGAGAACATAACAAGAATATAACAGGAGATCAGGTACAGACAGGAGGTGATCCTACAGATTCAAGAGGTGGCCCCCACAGATTCAAGAGGTGGCCCCCACCATGTGTGTGGTGTGGCACTTTGTTCCATGTGGCACTTTGCTCTGAGGGGATGGATTCTAGAGGTGGCCCCCACAGATTCAAGAGGTGGCCCCCACCACGAGTGTGATGTGGCACTTTGCTCCGTGTGGCACTTAGTTCCATTCAGGATAACAGGTCACTGTATACAATACAGGATAACAAGGCAGGATTCCCGTAAACGTGATAATCACAAGGTCAAGTATATCATGCTGGGTGTCAAGTGATAGCATGACAGGAGGGTGATATTTGGCAGGTGACAAGTCATGTCAAGAGGTCTTGCCAGTAGTAGCATGCCAGGTGTTAGATGATAACACATCAGTTGTCAGGTAATGCAACAGGTATTAAATAGTAACATGTAAATGATAGGTATGAAGTAATGACATGTGGTAGAATAGTAGCTGAGCACAACCAAGCGGAGCAGAGCAAGCTGGAAGCACAGACAGCAAACAGTATTTAACACTGGAGCGTCTAGCGAGGTTACCGGGACAACTCGGCTTAAAGTGCGAGTAGGAAATCCGGCAGCATCTCACCTAGACGTATCTAGTGGTAAAGCGCTGAACGCTGATTATGATAACCAGGTGGAGCTGAGAGACCTGACGGTCCCAATCACTTCCCTTTCGAGATAGTGAGTGACCGGAGGCTGAAGAGTCCTGAGAGACCTGACGGTCCCAATCACCTCTCTTTCGAGATAGTGAGTGACCGGAGGCTGAAGAACGGAGAGACCTGCAATGTTAGTACCACATGAATAAGAATTAAACTAGCATAATACAAGCATTCGTCACAGAGCAATACATGTCCAGATATTGGCACTCGGCCATACACAGATACAGGGACTCAGCCCAATACATGATACAGGAAAACATGAAGTAAAATACATGTCGACCCGACGAAGCGGGGAAACCCAAATGGAGGCGAGAGCGAGAACACTCGCCTAAATCACCGGAAAGCCGAAGAGTCTGGAATCCATGGAACTTGCGCACGCGCCAATAATATAATATAATATAAATATTTGGGAGAGAAAGAGACACAAGGAGACGCGGGTTTGACAGTGAGACGCGAGGGTCGCAGACGCGGGAGTCGCGTTGCAGGAATAGCAGACGCGGGAAAGAGCAGACGCGGGGATCGCGTCGCGGAAAGTACCAGACGCGGAAATCACGGACGCGGGAGTCGCGCTGCGAAGATACCACAAACGCGGGGTTGAGATCCGCGTTAGGAAACAAACAGGGAGGAGGAAAGGTGATTCCTTTGTTGTGCCCGACGAAGGGAAGTTCGGCCCCAATCCAAAAGGAGGGTACCGCCCTAAGTCTTGCCAACGGAGAAGAACGCGGACGCGGACGTGGGGCCCGTGTCGCATTAGCACAGGAAAAACACAGACGCGGACTTTAGCTCCGCGTCGTGTTGACACGAGAGGGACACAGACGCGGGCGTGGGCTCCGCGCTGCGTCGATACATTAACGCGGAGTCCGCGTTACGGATTGCCTGGACGCGGGGGAGAGATCCGCGTCGGTAAATAATCAGAGAGAGACCGGGAGTTAAGGAGAGAGAGTAGAGAGAGAATCTTGAGAGAGAGAGAGAGAGAGGACAGGAGAGAGAGAGAGATTCAAGGGAGAGAGAGTGAGAGAGAGAAGGGGGACCCAGGAGAGAGAAAACAAGAGAAGGGGGCTGTTGCCCCCCTCTGGATCCCACGCACAGCGCCCCCCCTTGGGGGCGCCCGGCCTGGCCGCCGGCCAAGTGGCGGCGCCGGGCGGCGCCGACCACCGGCAGAGGAAGGAGGGGGCGCCGCCCCCTCAACAGGAGCACAGGAGGGGGGCTGTTGCCCCCCTCCAGCAAGGAAAGAGGGGGGGCTGTTGCCCCCCTCAACAGAGAGAAAAGAGAGGGGCTTGCCCCCCTCTCAGATCAAGCACAGGGGCCCCGGGTGGCCCCCTGGCCGCCCGCGACCGCCGGCAGGGCGCCGGCGGCGCCCAAGACCGAGGGTGGCTCCGGCCACCCCAAAGGGAAGAGGGAAAGGAGGATGAGTTTGGATTTTGGGGGAGGTGTTGATAGAGGTGGTGGTGAGTTTGGTAATTTGGTGGTTGATTTGAAGTGGAGGTGGAGGAATTGGAGGTGATGGAGGAGGAAGAGGAGTTGGGTGTTGTAGTGGTGGAATTTGGGTGGTGGAGATGGTGGATGTTGTTGTTGGTGATGTTGGTGAGGAGATTCGGCCACCGGAGATGGGGGCCCTCGCCGGCGACGGTGGCCGGAGGTGGCTGGCGGTGATGGCCGGTTGGGGCTGGTGGGTGCGGTGGTCACCAAGGGAGAGGAAGAAGAGGAAGTAAAGAGAAGAGAAGAAGAGAGAAAGAAAGAAAAGGGAAAGAAATAGAAAAAGAAAAAGAAGTGATGATGGGGAAGTGATTGATGGGAAAGGGGTAGGTGAGGGGTGTGGTGATGGGATGCGGCCCACGTGGAGGGGAGTGGGCTGCTGGGTTGTTGGGAGAAGAGAAAGGAAAGAGAAGAAAAGACAAGATAAATATAATATTATAATATGGTCGTGAAAATCGACTGTTCCAGAATCCCTCTGAAAAATTCTCAAAAATAGCAAATATTATTCTAAGATGTTTGGTGAAATCGGATTCGAAAAATATAATGTAGTTTTCAAAATAAAAATCCTGAAATCTTCCGGCGATACCAGTCGATACCGACACCGGTGGAATTTTCATAAATTCATAAAATCCTCAGAAAAAGTATTTAGATAGGAAATGTAATTCTAAGAGATAATGTCTAAAGGCCCTTCTAGAAATTCCAATCGGTTTGGAAATTAAAAATCCGGGAATCGGTCAGCGGCACTGATCGATACCGGTTTTGAAGATTTTCAACTTAATTCAGGAAAATTCCAGAAAATCATAGAAAATCTAGAATATTGGAAAATGATGTTTAAAACTAAAATCGGTCAAATCAGAATACCAGAAAGATTAAATCGAGCAATACTCTAGGATCGGGCCCTCGGTTCAGACTAGGGCTGACTCCGAGTCCACAAATCCAAATCCAAGACAAAACGATCATATAAACAATTCATAATACAAAACAAATACAGGAAGCAAATCGAAAAATACGATCGAAAAATCTGAATACGCGACTAAGTACGTATTCCGGGAGCGGGGTGTTACATGATATTTGCCGACCTGGCCAATTAGATTGTTGATATCTCAGTGATCTTGATTAGTTGTCAGATTGATTCCTGTTAAGCAGAATCCAACAATCTTAAGACAATTAGGTATTGAAGTTTCTTACTTCTGTTCTGCTTGAACTTACAAAAAATGTCTGAGACTAATCAAGATAGTACAAGCAAGGCACCAAACATGCAGCTCCAAGCTTTGATGCCTACTCCACTTCCTAACCCGAAGCCGGAGAAGCCAGGAAAGTTTGACGGCACAAAATTCAAGAGGTGGCAACAGAAGATGCTCTTCTACTTGACCACTCTTCATCTGGCCAAATTCCTGCAGGAAGATCCACTAGAACCCGGAACTGATCGGACTCAGTCCTTGCAGTCGATGCTTGGACACAAGGTGACTTCCTTTGCCGAAATTATGTTTTAAATGGACTGGATGACTCTCTTTACAATGTCTACAGTCCCATCACAACGGCAAAGAAGTTATAGGCCAGTCTTGACAAGAAGTACAAGACTGAGGATGCTGGTACCAAGAAGTTCGTCGTAGAACGATTTCTGGAGTACAAAATGGTGGATAACAAGACTGTAATCAGTCAGGTGCAAGAGTTCCAACTTATCTTGCACGAGATAGAAGCCGAAGGTATGATTCTTCCTGAAACTTTTCAGGTTGCAACTATCGTGGAGAAACTCCCACCTGCGTGGAGAGATTTCAAGAACTACCTGAAGCATAAGCGAAAGGAGCTAAAGTTGGAAGATCTCATTGTGAGGTTTCTATCGAGGAGGACAACCGTAAGTCCGAGAAAAGGAGCAGCAAGAACTCCTACGAAGCAAAAGCCAATGTGATCGAAGACTCAAAGGGGAAAGCGTCTACTTCCAAAGGCTTAAAGCGGAAGAAGACTTCCCAGGGGTACAAAGGCAAGGCCCAAAAAGGCAAGAACACGCGCTTTAAAGGAACCTGCTACACCTGCAATAAAGAGGGGCATAAGGCGAATGAATATCGCAGCCGTCTCAAGAAGAACAAGAAGAGCCATCCACAGGCCAACTTGACCAACCATGAATCGCCAAGCCTTTCAGCTGTACTGTCAGAAGTGAATCTGACAACCAATAATAAGGATTGGTGGGTAGACACTGGAGCTACCCGGCACATCTGCTCTGAGAAGTTATTATTCTCTGAATATCAAAGACTAGAGCAAAATGAGCAACTATTCATGGGTAATTCAGCCGCCTCAAACGTTGAAGGAAAGGGCAAGGTCATCCTGAAGTGGACATCGAGGAAAGAGCTTACTCTTAACGATGTGCTTCATGTTCCAGACATCCGCAAGAATTTGATCTCCGGATCAATACTTAGTAAGAAAGGATTTAGAATGGTATTTGAATCCGATAAATTTGTAATTACTAAGGGAGGGATGTATGTGGGAAAGGGTTATCTTGTTGATGGACTTTTTAAAGCCAATATTGCAGTGGTAGATAAAAAGTCTGTGTATTTGTACCCGAAGCTTATAAATAAAGGAAAATCTTTTGTTTATTTGCTTGAGTCTCCTATTTTGTGGCATGCTAGATTAGGGCATGTAGTAAATTACAAGTCATTAAAGAACTTGTCTAATCTGGGATATATTCCTAAACTCAACTTGGAAGAAATTCGCAAGTGTGAGATTTGTGTTGAGGCCAAGTTGGCGAAAAATTCATTTCACTCAATTGATTGAAATACAGAACCTTTAGGGTTAATTCATAGCGATCTGTGTGATTTGAAGTTTATGCCAACTAGAGGCGGTAAAAAGTATTTTATTACTTTTATTGATGACTGTACAAGATACTGTTAAACGTAAGGATGAGGCAATAAATATGTTTATAACATATAAAGCCGAAGTTGAGAATCAACTCAACAAGAAAATCAATATTCTAAAATCTGATAGAGGCGGAGAATATGAATCAAATGATTTTAGTGAGTTATGTGCTAATTATACTCCTCAGCAAAATGGAATTGCTGAACGGAAGAACAGAACTTTGAAGGAGATGGTAAATTCCATGCTCGTAAGTTCTAGAGCTCCGCAGAACTTGTGGGGGGAAGCTCTATTAACTGCAAATTATATTCTAAATAGAGTACCCACAAGAAACTTGGTCTAATACCATTCGAGTTATGGCATGGAAGGGCACATTCCTACCATTACCTCAAAATGTGGGGGTGCCTTGCAAAGGTGCTGACACCATTACCTAAAAAGACTAAGTTGGGAGCAAAAATTATGGACTGCATATTCATAGGCTATGCCTTGAATAGTAGTGCCTACAGATTTCTGGTTCATAAATCAGAAATACCAGATATTCATGTAAACATGATTATCGAATCTAGAGATGCTATGTTCTTTGAAGATATTTTTCCATATAAACGGGAAACAGATAAGACTTGTGGGAAAAGAACACATGAGATGGCGTTCAGGGACGAAAGCCCCGAGGAACCGACTGTTAATGCGGAAATTGAACCAAGAAGAAGTCAGAGATTTAGAATCTCAAAATCTTTTGGTCCAGATTTCATAGCATACGCTATTGAAAGTGAGCCTCAAACATTTAAAGAGGTTATGTCAACCCCAGAAGCACAAATGTGGAAAGAAGTTATAAATAGCGAAATAGAATCCATACTAAGTAATCATACTTGGGAATTGGTAAACTTGCCTCCTGGCAGTAAACCAATTGGGTGTAAGTGAATTTTCAAATGAAAATTAAAACCCGATGGATCTATCGATAAGTACAAGGCTAGATTAGTAGCCAAGGGTTATCGACAAAAAGAAGGACTTGACTACTTCGATACTTATTCACCAGTAACAAGAATAACGTCCATTCGGATGTTGATTGCAATTGCAGTATTGCATAACTTAGATATCCATCAAATGGATGTCAAGACCGCATTCTTAAATGGTGAATTAAATAAGAGATATATATGGAGCAACCTGAAGGATTTACAGTCAAGGACCAAGAACACGAGGTGTGTAAATTGGTAAATTCCTTATACGGTTTAAAGCAGGCTCCTAAACAATGGCATGAGAAATTTGATAGTGTCATGATCAAAGATGGATTCACTATCAATGAATGCGATAAGTGTGTTTACACGAAAACGGTTGGAAATGCAAGTATCATTGTTTGTCTTTATGTAGACGACATGTTGATACTTGGGACTAATATTGAAATTATTAAGTCCACTAAAAGAATGTTATCCAACAGTTTTGACATGAAGAATCTGGGGGTTGCTGATGTAATTTTAGGAATTAAAATCACCAGAACACCAGATGGAATCAGTCTATCTCAATCTCACTACGTGGATAAGATGATAGAAAGATTCAAGGATCATGGGATAAAAGAGAATACAAATCCTTTTCTCCCACACGTCCACCTTCATAAGAATACAGGAACTGGAATACGCCAGTTGGAGTATTCTCAGATTATCGAAAGTCTAATGTATTTGATGAATTGCACTAGACCCGATATTGCTTACGCTGTAAGTAAGTGAAGCAGATACACTAGTAATCCTAGTGATCAACATTGGACTGCTCTACTACGAGTATTGGGTTACGTATCACATATCAAGAAATATGCCTTGAGATATGGACAGTATCCACCTATACTTGAAGGATACAGTGATGCTAATTGGATTGCAGATTCTGAGGAATCAAAATCAACTAGCGGATACGTATTACTCTAGCAGGAGCAGCTGTATCTTGGAAACCTTCTAAGCAAATATGTATTGCCCGTTCCACTATGGAATCAGAATTCATAACCTTAGATAAGGCTGGAGAAGAAGCAGAATGGCTTCAATAATTCTTGGAAGATATACCATTATGGCAAAAGCCAGTGCCCGCTATATGTATACACTGCGATAATCAAGCAGCTATATCTAGGGCACAAAATGTTATATACAATGGTAAGTCTAGACATATTCATCGTAGACATAATACCGTGAAGCAGTTGCTCTCAAATGAAATTATCTCTATTGACTTTGTATCGTCAAAGGATAATTTAGCGGATCCGCTTACTAAAGGTTTAAGTGGAGAGCGTATAAATTGCGCATCGAGGGGAATGGGTCTAAAAGCCTAACCTTACCGAGTCAGCTTAATGGAAACCTCACTTAGCGACTGGAGATCCCACAGACTAAGTTCAAGAGGAAAAACTAGTTATGATTGACTCAACAAGTAAGCACTTGAGAGCTTGACTCCAATCCATTCCTAAGGTGCACATAAGTGCTTTTCTACAAGTGGATTAAGGATAAGCTTAATGCTTTTAATGATGCCTATATCTTATTACTAAACAAGTGGAGTAGAGTAGACTACTCTTAATAGGACGATCACCTATGTGAGTATAGAGTTGGGTCGGCTCTTTGGGAATTTCTATGGAGGCTGTTATTCCCTAAAGATACTCTCTGAAACCAAGAATGTCCCGGGCCAAAACGGACACAACCGAGAACCAAAGTTGATTTGAAAAGTCACTGTGTGAGGCTTGTTGACTTGGCTTACACTAATGGCTAGCAGTTCAAGACCTAGTTCACTGATTAGCCAGTAAGTCCGATAAAGATTTCGCTATGGAAGGTTCAAGACCTAGTTCACCTATCCTGATGCAGTTTCTTTTCTAAAGTACCTTTCACAATAGAGTCAGTCTCTTTGTGTGTCATTTCCTTGAATCTCCATTCATTGTGGGGGATTGTTGGAATTGAAGAATATAAAAGCGAATCTTTGAGCTGAATTATGGCAAGATCCGTTGATCGAATCAATTGGATGATGGTTGGAGTGTGTTCTCCTTCCATTGGGGATGAACATGGTATATTTACATGTTCAATTCCGACTTCGAATGAATGAGATATTCAAGTCTAAAGATTGCCTAATTCAAAGCCAAAATGGGACTAAAGGTAGCTAAAAGCATTTAGTCCCACATTGGCCATGGGATGGAAGTTTGTGGTGTATAAATAGAGAAAATTGAGAACAAAGGGCGTGCCCTTTGGGTACTTGGAGTTTTCGTACTCGAAAAGGAGGAAACTATGCTCGCACATGCGCGCGCGCGTCGCCGCTGGCGGCGGCCGGCGCCGGTACCGGGCTCGGGCTCGGGTCTGGGTCTTTGTTCGGGTTCGGGTTCGGATTCGGGTTCCCTACCTGGCCTGGTTATTTTTGAATCGGGTCTCAAGGGTATGGGTTGCTCCGCTACCCGAACCAAACCCGGGCGGTTGGACCGTTGTGCGGTTGGGCGGTGTGGACCGAACAGTTGCGACGGTTCTGTCCGAACCGCTGCAACTGTTGGGATTTAGCGGACGAGAATGCCCCTCCCGGAGCGCTATAAATAGCGCTCCGGTTTCCCTTTCTCAGACACACCAACAACAATCTCTCTCTCTCTATCTCTCAGAATTCTAAAGCAAATTCTGAACTGGCAGTGGAGTTCTGAAGCGACTTCCAGCGAGAAGTGGAAAATTCGTAACTCGGTTTCCGAAGCGACTTCCAAAGAAGATTCTGCAAAAATTCGTTCTGAAAGAGGGCTCAGAAAATTCAACAGATTCTTTTATAGAATTGTTGTCTGAATCTGGGACTTCTGAAGAAGAATATTCTTCAACCTTCCTTCGTCCTCAACAATGGGTGCTACTCCAAAGTAAAGGCAAATATTCATTCGAAATTTGTCCTTGTCCCGCTGCTTCAACGATCCTGTGAAGGTACTGGTTGACTACGGTTCGACCGTACGGTGATTTGGTAGTGCTATCCAAATACCGTGAAGGAGTGTTGTATCTTGGGAGACCAGCGTCCATTATCCCGTTAGCACCGGTGCGAGGGACGTAATTGTCTTAAGGAGATTCGCTCTAAGCGTACCTCACTCCAAATACTGTATAAGTGAACTAAATTCTTTATACAGGGGACATACTAATATTCAGTACATCGAGATTGACTAGATTCAGTCTAATTGGTGTTTAACCAAGGAAGGAAATTGAAAGGTGGTTCTTAAATTAAGGAACGTTCTATTGAACGGAAAACCTCCCACCTGATATTTGCCGACCTGGCCAATTAGATTGTTGATATCTCAGTGATCTTGATTAGTTGTCAGATTGATTCCTGTTAAGCAGAATCCAACAAAATCTTCTCTTCTATTGAGTTTAAGGATCTCTGAACACCTTTTCTTCTATTAAATTTTATAATCTCTCAAATTCAAAATCAATTCAAGGAGATAAATATTTGATTTTCGCACAACGTTCACATAATATATAGTTCAATTTTTGGTTCAGCTCGATTTAATTTGTTACTGTAGCATCGGCATCGGCGTCTGCATCGACAATTCAGCAGTGTGGTATCAACATCAGATGTGCATAATTTATTTCTAGCATTTTAATAGTATCAACATTTGTTGTTCACTTCTGTCTTATCATCATGAATTGAGGGGGTGTTAGTCCTCATAGTATTTGGACAAGTAAAAGCCGCCTATGAAACCATGCTCAGTGCTCACCAAAATAGTAAAAATTTAAAATCAAATTAACACTAAAGTGAAAAATTAGAAGTTAAAAAAAATTGAAATTCCCCTTGAATCAAACATTACCTTTTGCACTCACCCCAACAAGAAATGTATAGATCCGATCGTGGTGGATAAAACTCCGCCGCAAGCAATTAGATGCCTCCGATCGAACCTGTCAGAGCATACAGAGAAAGAAAACACCTTTCAGACTATGAGCACTGATGAGGTGCCAACATAAGACTCTCGGGCGTGAGAATAACTAGTCGATAATTGGAGTGTTGGCAGAGAAAAACTGAAGGTGTATTGTGAAAAGTAGTGGTAGGGTGTATGTGCGATATATGCTTTGAGGATTAAAGGAGCGACCCTTTCTTTCGTTAGAGAAGGAGATGTATTTATACTTAAGAGAGGTGGTGGAGTGAATGTGGATAAATACAGATCTTCAACTATTCAGTTTGAATCTGCTGATCTTTGTAATGGCTGAAACAGTATCCAGATGTTAAGATTGGTGTACTGAAGATTTATCGATTGTTATCTCCAGCTACTCTACTTAGTTGTAAGGTAGTTTTGGATAAGGAAGAGGATAGAGTCGTGTAACAGATTCTCGATTCGAAGAACTTCGCCTCGATCTGTCTGAGCGATAGATAAAGTGCCACATTGCGGGATATTCAGTCTGAAGTCGAGCCGGCTCAGGGTAGTTGTATGACTTTGGACTCTGGAGCGAGAGAAGTCTTCAGAGAGGGAGTGACGATGTAACTGTAGCCAGGGTGGAGGTGGTTCCAGAAAGGCTTTTGAGCATCTTCTCATGTTCTTTTAGAAAGAACACATGTCACAATTCTGACAGAGGATAAATTTTGACCGCTACAAATGCCTCCTCCATTATCACACGTGTCAGAGCATATAGATGAGAAGTGGGGAAGCGGAGTCGTTTGGAGAAGTCTTTTGTCTTCATCTTTAGTGCCTCATACAGATAATCACTCAGTATATCTCTGTGCATTTATTGCGGGTCTTCAGGATTGATAGGGAGCCATGCCTCTAATTGCCAGCTATCGTCTAGTCGTGTTAGGAGTCGATTCGAATTCTCGCACCATTATGACTGCTAGTTTGACTTCCAGTGTCATATTAGCTTAGTGGTGACGGTTAGTTTCTCGTCGCTTCAATTGGTCGATCTTCTCGGGTTGTGGGACGATTTTCAGCGGGTCGTGCATTTTCAAGAAATTACCTTGATGGCAATGAACTCAGTCATCTACCTATAAATTGGAGGAGAATTGGAAAAAAAATTATCTTCACCTTCTTTAAGCTTCTTCAAAATACATCAAAATCTTGACTTCATTATAGTTTTTTACCTGAATGGTTTGCCATACATTCTTCCTTCCTTTTCATCAGATGGAGGAAAGAAAAGGAGAGGGGATAGGATGAAATAATGGGCATGCTCTCGTTCTCTGGGAGTCTAATCGGTGCATCGCATTAGTAGCCATTAAGAACATGTTGTCGTGTATTAGTTATCGTGACAGGGTGCCGCCATCCAGAGTGATATGTAGGATTCTTGCTTCAATTCGATCGGCAATCTGATTTTCAGTTCACTCAATCTTGGATAGGCATGCTTCGACCTTGAGGTTTGGAGTCTCTTTACTTATGGCATGCATGAGGAAGAAGAAGGAGCTCATCAGCTGGATGTTGATGAACCAGTCCTCTTCCTGGAGTTCGAATCACTCCCGCAGGACACTTTGGAGGGGATGTGATATCATCACCTTCTTCTTGTGTGTCTTTCAACCTTCAGTCTGGTCAGACATCGTTGCCTCACTCTCGGAGAGCTTCTTGAGAGTCCATCTCATTCTTCTTACAAATTGATTAGTCTCTAAAATTGCATATTTCATACCCCATCTTCATATTTATTTAATATTAAATTCTGCTAATGATACATCTCTTGTATGTTTCTAGGTGCATGGCATGAATGAAGAAGAAGACCCAAAATTACCATTTAATTGGTGATTAAAAGCCTACAAATATAGCCATTGACTTTGGAGGGCTGTTTCGTCAAAATCAGCGACCTAAAATCAGAAACCGGCACATGCAGCCGACAGGGGGACAAGCGGGTAGCGCGCAGCAGGCGGCGCTGTGCGCGTCGCCCTGGTTCAGCGGTGGAAACACGACCTTGGCCGTGTTTTCGCTGCTCTGCTGTGGAGCCGCGCGCCAAGATTTGACGCGTGGCTCCGTACCTGTACCCTGATGCCCAGTTTTGCCTATAAATACCCTGGGATTTTCAAAGCATGAGGAGAGGAGTTTTTGAAGTGTTTTTAGATTAGTTTTTAGGGTTTTTCCCTTGTTGTAGTTTAGGGTAACTTAGTTTAGTTCTTATTCTTCCTCCTCCTTTGTATTTTTCATTTCTTGTAGATCTTGTAATAGGAGAGAGAGTGATACATGGTTGAAAAGTAAGAGTGCTTGTAATAGAAGGTGACAAGTTATGAAAGGTTCTCTCTTTACCTCTCTTATTTTCTTCTCTAATTCCGTTTACATGTTTAGCTAATTTTCTCTCATGACAACTAACTACTAACCACAAACTTGCTAATTTCTTACTTGATAATTCACATGAATCTAATAGTCTCTACTTGGCCTTGCTCTTGCAAGAGTCATTGATGACTCATGATGATGGATTCTAATACTCTAACATCCTAACTCTCTAACAAACTAACATTACTTTACTCTATGCTTACTCTTATTTAGTTTTGATGGTTTAAGTGTAACTTGTACTTGTTGTGTTAAGTTTGGATGTGAAAGATATCGCATGGGTCATGCTTTGAAACGCTCTTGAACCAAGGATTAGTGATGACTAAGGATACATGTGAGGCAACTATCACTAAGAGGTTAGCATGGTTAGTGGAGCCATTAGTACTTAGTAGCCATGAGTTTTCTTTATCTTTTTACTTTATTATAGAAATACAAACAAAAATCACAAAAATTATTTCTTCTATGTTTCCCACTTCTTCGTGTTTCACCGTACTCTTCTCTTTTCATTCTTTCTTTTCATTTATTTTCATTCTTTAAAACATTGAAGAACATTTAACATACACGTGAATAAACTGTATAAGCTTCTGTCATCGCCCGTCGTTGTGGATTCGACTCGTCTTAGCCTCTATATTATAACGGAAGTATCAAGGAAGCCAAAGCACGCACACTTTAACTCTTGATTTCAAAACATATACTTTTCTGTGCAGTTTTCCCCAATCAAATTTTGGCGCCGTTGCTGGGAATGGGAACGGATTAATTTCACGTTTTTGTTAACTTTTCTTCTTTGTTTTTGGTGTGCAAGTCAAATTTTTAGCATTACAGAAGTCCACACTTGCTTTTGTATGGTTGGGTAAATTCTTGTATATTGTTATATTCTGTTGCTACTTATTGTTTATATTACCTATGCACTGTAGTAATTTTAAGAACTAAAATACGACTATTGGATGTTTTAAAATGGTTTAGACGTTTGCATCTGGCACGTGTCAATTTTCATTCTAATATACTGTATTTTATTCTTCTGTTGTTGTGATCGTGACAGAGGTGTATATATCGCATAGCATATAGTTAGGACAAGCACGTGGGCAATTTACTTTCTTTGTGTGTTCATTCTTATCTATATTGCACACTTACACAAATTGAACTTAAGAGTAAAATCCAATACAACATAAGGTGGGGAAGTCATTACTCTCTCATAGCCCAAAAATCATCTCCCTACTTACACAACCCAGGCCTAAATAAAAATTGCTAGACGTTGGCCCCTAGGGACATCTCGGACTCATTTAGGAGATTGATCTAAGGGTGAAGTTGTTAGAAGTTGACTCTTGTCAAATCGGTATCGAAGGTTAGGATTGAGAGGCGAAACCTCGAAGAATAGCGATTTGCTATAATTAGGCACGTTGCTCCCGTACTGATACCTCCCACTGATCTTGCCCCTACCTAGCCGATTAACTTGTGATCATATTCCAACAATGTACCCCCCGTGAACAGTTTAACCAGTTAGGAATCGTTTAGGTCGAAGTCAACCCTAGCATAGGCTTGTTTTCTTCTTTTTTTTTCTTTTTCTTTATTTGTTTGTTTGTTTGTTTGTTTGTTTTTCTTTCTTGTAAATTGTGAAATTGATTTTAACAATAATAATTCTTTCAATCATAATATGAATTCATATTTCACCCCGACCTCATTTGACTCGGATAACTCCGACCCGGCTATGTATAACATAAACTAACTATATATTACGGATTGGGATTATCCAACTCAATATGACCCATATTTCCAATTCTATGACCATAATTTTTAAAATAATTTTCGCTCTTCACAGAGTTCATGGGGATTCACCTCCCCTGAGTCAAATTTTCAACCAACTTGTCCTCAATTTTCATTTCCTGATTTGGATTTATATCCTCCTTTTCCTGTTCCACCAACTAAAGAAAAATCTAATTTAGAAAGGAGTATGGAAGCCATGCTTGAGTCCCAACAACAAATTTAAAATTTGCTTAATTCACAATCCTTCCCAAATTAAACTCGATATACTCCTTTTCTAGAACATCCAATTGAAGAAAAATTTAAGTTAGAAAAGCGTTTGGAAGTCTATTGTAAAATGGCGCAACAAATTCAAAATATATTAGACTCATCATCTCAACCAAATTTTCAAGAGTCATGCTCATCTTTTTCAGTTGCACCAATTCAAAATGAACAACTATCAGCCCTGGACTTAAGTGTGGAGCTTTTACGTGAGTCTGAACAACAAACTCAATATCTGATAGACTCATAATCTCACCATAATTTTCAAAATCAATTTCCATACTCACCTTTCAAGAAGAACCAATTGTAAAGAGTATGGAAGACATGATTCAGACTCAAAATTCTGTTACCCGTCCTATCAGTAAGTTAGACTCTATAATGAGCGAATTGATCAATGAGAGCGAGAAAAGTCTTTCTTGTCAACCTTTGACAAATTCTTATATCCCTAAATCTATCGATTGGTCCCAAGAATCATATTATTTTAGAAATCAAGATTCAATTTCAGAGCGCACATTTGAACTTGACCAAACTCCAAGTTATGAAAGTCGCCTTGACATTCTGGCAAGTTATCCCTTTCTTGAAATTGGAATTGAACATGAATGTGATCCCAAACCTCATGTTAGTGATTCCATTTCACTTTTTGATTCAATAATGACTCTGGTATCTTTACCAGATTATTTCTCTATTCTAGAGTCAACACTGAATCCTGTACAAGTACACTGTGAAATTGAATCACCAGTATCATCTGATCACACTTCATTGATGTAAAAAGTGTGTGAACATCAATTCTTTGGTTTGGACCCTATTTTTGAACCAATTTTGACTCTCACTGTTGAGTCTCGACTTGATCTGAGTCAAATTTTTCGAGTCGGTATCGGTTTTTGTTTCTGTTTTATTTGAGTGCAAATCAATCATCTCCCAAAATAATACTTCATTGTTGGACAAGGATGTTGAAGAAAATGACTCAGTAATTATTTTTGAAAATTAAAAATTAGATGGGGATAAATTTTTAAATAAGATCATTCACTCAATCATTCTTTTACTGGGTCATATTAGAAAGGTCACTGGTGGGTTTCTACAAGATCCACGATATCTTGATTGGGTAGCAACGCTTGGCCCAATCAGACCACCACCGGAGCCACTACCATGAGGTAATTTTCCTTTTCTTTCCATTTGTTTCATGTATATACACATTTACGATGCATTGAGGACAATGCATGAGATAAGTGTGGGGGAGGATTTACTAACGTAGTTAGTTTTATATTTTCTTTCTTTTACACTTCTTTTTAAGAACTTTTTAAAATTTTCTTTTGTATAAAAACTCTTTTCTTTTCTTTTTACAAAACTTTTTGACATAAGAGAAATAGTTTTGATTTATTTTTAAGAAAATTAAGATTATCTTAGGAATCAGGAAGACCTAAAATTATGAATTTTTAAACCGAGTCAAAATAATAGATCTTATTTAAATTTTAGGTTAAGAAAGTAAGATTAGAAAGATAATTTGATCTTGAATTTTTTACCTTAGATATATGCACTCCACACTTACACAATTTTTTGGGATTGAAACAAAGACTGAAAATACCATAAAAAATATATAAAAAATGATGATAAAATAACTTATTGAAGTTGGGTAATTATGCCTCAGGAAGCATAATTATTCAGACGTAAAACGGTGGACAAAAAAATAAAATAATCTCTTTTAATTTTGTGGCCTTGTTTACTCGAGTACTTAAGTCCGAGGGATGTTTTCTCATCTGGTGCCCTAAAACTATCTGGTTTAGGAGTCACTGGTTAAAGGCTCACTACCCGGGTAAATAAGAAAGCCTAAGAAAACTAAGGGAAGAAAAAAATAAAAAAGAGAGAAAAAATAAATAATATAAATAAATAGCATGAAACTTAGAGTCGATATCCCAAAAATCTTCACTGTTCACAAAATGCATATTTTTTTAAGAGTTTTATGAAAGATCAAAGAATCAATTCAATTTTAAATTCTTATATTTAATTTATAACAAGATTTTGCATTTTGACTTAGTTTAAGGAAGAATAATTTCTGGTTAACCTCTGTCCTTGAATCACTTATATTTTCGCAAAAATATTTCAACATTTTTCTCTGTTTCAAAATGCGTTTTCAAAAATATTGACATTTGATTTCTTTTGTTATGGATTTTGTGGGTATAATTCTATGAAAATCCTCAGGAGACAAAACTCTTCCTCTAGGGGAAACCTAGAGGTTTAACGGCTTATTGCACATGCTCAGTGCAATCGCGTCACCTACGAAAGTGGTGTAATAATTCCTTTAGTTTTTTCTTTTACTCAGGATGAGCAAAAGATAAGTGTGGGGGTGTGATTAGTCTCTAAAATTGCTTGTTTCACATCTGCACATTTATTTAATACTAAATTTTGCTAATAATACCTCTCTTGTATGTTTCTAAGTCCATAGCATGAAATGAAGAAGACCCAAAATCACTATTTAATTGGTGATTAAAAGCCTACAAATATAACCATTGACTTTGGAGGGTTGTTTCCTCAAAACCAGGGGCTCAAAACTAGAAACCGGGACATACAGCCGACAGGGGGACAAGCGGGGGCGGCTCTGGTGTGGAGCCGCACGCCAAGATTTGACGTGCAGCTCCGTACCTGTACCCTGATGCCCAATTTTGCCTATAAATATCCTGGGATTTCCAGAGCATGAGGAGAGGAGTTTTTGAAGTATTTTTAGGTTAGTTTTTTGGGTTTTTCACTTGTTATAGTTTAAGATAGTTTAGTTTAGTTCTTCTTCTTCTTCTTCCTCCTTTGTATTTTTTATTTCTTATAGATCTTATTATAGGAGAGAGAGTGATACATAGTTAGAAAGTAAGAATGCTTATAATAGAAGGTGACAAGTTATGAAAGATTCTCTCTTTACCTCTCTTTGTTTTCTTCTCAACTCTTTTTACATGTTTAGCTAATTTTCTCTCATGGTAATTTACTACTAACCACTACTTACTAACTTCTTACTTGATAATCCACATAAATCTAGTAGCCTCTACTTGGCCTTGCACTTGCAAGAGCCATTGATGGCTCATGATGATGGATTCTAACACTCTAACATCCTAACTCTCTAACAAACTAAAATTAGTTTACTCCATGTTTGCTTTTTCTTAGTTTAATGGTTTAAGCGTAGCTTACGCTTGTTGTGTTGAGTTTGAATGTGAAAATTATCGCATGGGTCACGTTTTAAAACGCTCTTGAACCAAGGATTAGTGATGGCCAAGGATACATGTGAGGCAACTATCACTAAGAGGTTAGCATGGTTAGTGGAGCCATTAGTAGTTATTAGCCATGAGTTTTCTTTATCTTTTTACTTTATTTT
This sequence comes from Agave tequilana, assembly GCA_038442645.1. Lineage (NCBI taxonomy): Eukaryota > Viridiplantae > Streptophyta > Magnoliopsida > Asparagales > Asparagaceae > Agave > Agave tequilana. The sequence goes on along the minus strand of JAVJIF010011232.1, from coordinate 109,666 downwards.
AGATATACAAACAAAAATCACAAAAATCATATCTTCTATGTTTCCCACTTCTTCGTATTTCACCGTACTCTTCTCTTTTCATTTTTTCTTTTCTTTTCTTTTCATTCTTTAAAACATTGAAGAACTTTTAACATACACGTGAACATACCGTGTAAGTTTCTATCGCCTCCTGTTTTTGTGGATTCGACTCGTTTTAGCCTCTATGCTATAACAGAAGTATCGAGGAAACCAAAGCACACACACTTTAACTCTTGGTCTCAAAACATACACTTTTTGTGCGCGATTTTTCCCCGATCACAAATGAGAGGAGAGTAGTGATGTCAGTTTGGCTGCCTTAGAGGCGTGTATGAGATAGAAAGGACAAAGTCTTTCACCTTAGGAGCCTTCACCTCTGATGAACAAATCTTTATTGTGCGAAGACTCTCTGTTATCTCTTCACTAATGCTGGAATCTTTGGAGGGTGGAGAGGGTGAAGAGGTATGACTTCCTCCAGTAGTTGTTACCCGATAAGCATTTCTTTGGAGTTCAGAGTGAGGCATTGACGGAGTGATGCAGACAGGGAAGTGATAAAGACGAACAACACCGAGTAGATATCGTACTAGTTTTGACGAATCCTTAAGAAGCCTTCAGGTAGGGATAAATTACTCGAATCCACAAGAAAGCAACCAGAACCTACGAGCCATTGAGAACAAACTCGAATCTACGAGTAATTTGAGAGCAAAAACTCAATTGTATTAATCAAAGTTTAATCATAAAAAACTTACGATATAATGGCCTTATATAGAAAATAAGAAAAGAATCCTTCTCTAACTAGTAAAGTAAAATAAATAAACAAAAATAAAATAAATTGGAATTCAAAATGAACCTAGGAAAATAACTCCTAAACAAACTAGAAAACTCTGATATACAATAGGCATGTCGACAGGTGAAAAGTGCTATCTACAAGTCTGTAATCTCATGACTTTCTGTTAAAGCCTGTCAACATGTAAAGAGTATTGTCAACAGGACTGTAAACAACTAAGTTATTATAAAAGCCTGTCAATAATTGAAGAGAGTTGTCGATAAGTAACTTAATCAATCATTCTTATCTTGATCTCCTACATCAATCCCTCCCTCTTTAAAAGAACTCGTCCTCGAGTTATGATCTGGATATAACTTCTTGGTAGGGGAAAATTCATGGAGATCCGCCACGTTTAATGTTTTGGACATTGTCATATCACTTGAAAGATCTACAACGTAAGCATTATCATTGATCTTCATTACAATTCTGAATGGCCCATACTTTCTTGGCTTCAACTTGTTGCAGGACCCAGTAAGAATTCTTTCTTTTCTCAAATATATCATTACCATGTCCCCTTCTTTGAAGACTTTTTTTCTCCTCTTCTTGTCAGCTGCGGCTTTATTTGTTCTGTCATGGTGCAAACTGCACTACTAAACTTCTCTCCAATGGTAGCTTGGCTAAGTCTTAGACATGATGAGGTACCTTCCTATGGACAATAGAAAATGATGAAATATTCGTTGAGCTGTTGTAAGCAAACTCAGTTTGTGGCAAAACTTAATCCCATGCTCTTGGCTTGTCTTCACATATACTTCTCAATAGGTTGCCTAAGAAATGCTTGACAACTTCCGTTTGGACATCAGTTTGAGGATGTACTGTGCTACTGTATTTTAGTGATATGTCAAATCTCCTCTAAAAAGTAGTCCAGAATGTCGCTAAGTCTCGATCCGAAATAATAGAACTTGGCATGCCATATAGTCTCACAACCTCTTGGAAGATTGTTCGGTTCGCACCGAGCAATTCCAAAAACACGAAATAGAATGAAGAAAATGAATGTAGAAAGTCGTGTGTGGTAATTGAATTAAAAGTACCGTGTAGCCTAGGGCTAACAGGTCATGTCCACGAGGAGAGATGCGATGAAAGCTTTTCGATATATTTGTTTCAAAAACAAGTTATGTTTTCATTTGTTAAAAGAACGGAAGAAAGAAAGAATCAGTTTGGTTGGAGAGTGATTTTGAGAATGTAGAAAATGAAAATAACAGAAAGTGTTGTGAAAAGATGAATTAGGGTTTTTAGGAAAACTCGAGCGAGGAACAATGAGTCTTTTTAAAGAAGGAGAAGAAATCTGGGCTCACTAATTTACCACTAAACTACATGCTCTTCTTTTGAAAGTTTTAGAGCCTCAAATGAATCATTGAAAAAGTTAATACTTTAATCTTTCAAGCGTTCAAGTAAAACAAAAAAGATGAATTTTGGAAAAGTTAACTTCTTCTAAACACAATTCTTTAATCGAACCTTAAACCATTAAGATTGCGAGTATGGAGTAAAAACAATTTCAAAAAGTTCTATTTTTAAAGCAAGAATAGGAATTCAATACCCATTCTCATATACCTTCAAGAACACTCGCAGAATACAAGACTAGAGCTAAGGCATTCATATGATTCAAGTGGATTTTCTTTTCAAAAATCGATCAAGAAGAAGATAACGCAGATGAGAGAGACTAGTGACCTCACAAAGTGGAATTTAGCTACTCATGGTGAAACTTAAACAAAAAGAGTAATTATAGAAGAACAATATAAACATGCCGGTTAGATCGAGACGATGAAATGAAAGTTGAATCTTTGTTGATGTCACTTCAATTGCAAATTACAACACCCTTTTTCTCTCTTTGTGTTGCACTAAGTTAGCATAAAAATAAAAGAGAAGAATAATGAAAATTACAAATTTTCAAATAACTAAAAAGAACCTTAAAATGAAAACTCTAAAATCTAGTTCTCTTGTATATGTTCTTTGCTCTGGTGGAGTATTTATAGAAGGGGAGGAGTTCTAAAATGAGGAGGAGGATTGAGGCAAAATTTCTGACCCAACGGCCTGGTAATTGTCGCAAAAATGCGGCTAAAGCTGCGTTCCTGCGGCCTTATCCTGGCCATTGGATCAGCGTTTTGAGCGTGTGATTCCCCTATTGAGATATCTTTGTTTCTTCAGATAAGATTTCCTCTAGATGTTGGAATTCAGAATATCCTCGTTGATTACTTGGACTTGAAAAGTCTTATCTAAAAGATCTGGATTTAATTGGATATTTTTGGCCTTTTCTCATATTTCTTCACTATTACAACTTGCATACCATTAGACATTAAAACAGTTAAAGAGCAAAGTTTAATAAAAATAAATATGAAAATGTGACATAAAATATGCAATAAATGTGAATAATCAAAGAACAACTTGGCTACATGTGGTGCATCGAAGTCTTTCTACAAGAATAAAATGCATCATGTTGGAGAATCGATCACCACCACGAAGATAGAATTTACTCTCTTTTATGTGCGAGAAAGTCTTACGATGAAATTCATGCTCAAGTCCTCCCAACTATCTTTGGGGATGAGCAAAGGTGTATACAACCCTATATTTTGGGCTTGTCCTTTAGCAACTTGGTAAATCAGATAACTCCTCATAATTATAGTCACATCCTTCCCCAATTGAGACCAATAATATCTTTCTTCAAAACTTGTTGTAGCCTTATCTCTCCCAAAGTGCCTTGCAAGTCCGCCTCCATGCAAGTCTCTAATAAAGTTCTCCCTCAACAAAGTCTTTGGTACACATAATTGGTTTTCCTTGAGAAGAAATTCTTATAGGATATGAAAATCTTGTGCGGGCTTTCGCAACGTACACTTCTCCCAAATAACAACAAATTCTTCATCCTCTTTATATAGCTCCTTCAAATATTCATACCCAACGATTTCACCTTGTAATAAGACCAACAGTAAACTCTTTGACTTAATGCATCGGGAACTTTGTTATCTACTCTAGATTTGACACGATTCACAAATTGAATTGCTCAAAAGTAGGATGCCACCTTGCATGCATCTTGTTTATGTGATTTTGGTTCTTAAAGTATTAGAGTGATTGATGATCCGAAAACAGCATGCAGTCATTAACTATAAGATAGCCCTCCCATGACTTCAATGAGCGGTACACTGCATATGACTCATGTTCATACGTAGACCATTTTTGTCATGTCTAATTTAACTTTTCACTAAGGAAAGTAATAGGTTTCTTTTTCTGTGAGAGTACTGCTCCAATGTCCACTCTGCAAACATCACACTCCACCTCGAATACCTTATCAAAGTTTGAAAAGGCTAAGATAGGGGGCATTAGTAAGCTTCTCCCTGATAAGTTCAAAAGTAGCTTTATCAGTCTAGATGAAAGAACCCTTTTTCTTCAAACAATCTGTCATGGGTGCTATCAAGCTACTAAAATTGTGAATGAAATACCAGTAAATAGTAGCTAAGCTGTGAAAACTTCTTACCTCGGTAGCACTCTTGGATATGGACTGATCTCGGATTGCCCTCACTTTCTCCTCATCCACATGGATCCCTTGTAAACTAACAATAAAACTCAAGAATATCAAGAGTGATGCGCAAAACACGTGAAGGAGTGTTGTATCTTGAAACACCAGTGTCCATTATCCCGTATGCATCGTAGTGGGGGACGTAATTGTCTTAAAGAGATTTGCTTTACGTGTACCTCACTCCAAAATCTGATTCTTATTCTGTTACTCTGCTCGTTTATATAACATTTAGTTATGCACGAATTATTGTTAATTAAATATTTATTTTGTATAAATATTGATTGTAAAATTATTGAATCCCAGTATATTCTCTGTCTTTTCAAACTGACATTCTTATTATAGGAATTATGCTGAATAAGGTATTCATATTGGAATATTTATTTTAATAAATGTTATTGCTAGGTAAATCATTGTTGAATTATTTATCTTGTTGATATATCACTAATATGAGGCTGACTAAATATCATTCCGATTGGTGTCTAAGGAAGGAATTTGAGAGGTAGTTCTATAATTAAGAAACGCTCAATTGAACGAAAAACCTCTCATCCGATTTTCACTGACCTCGCTGATTGGACCGGTTGATCTTAATCACTTGATTGGTTGTCAGACCAACATTCTTAAGACAATTATTTTGATTTTTTAGTACAGATTGCATCAGCGGTTTAATTTTGTTTATCGAGATTCCATATCTCATAATTCTTGTTTTACAAAATACCATCAGGAGAATTTTTTTTATTTAAAGAATTTATTTACGAAAGTTGTTTTGACAATTTTCTGTTTTCTAAAAATACAGAAGACATGATTGCACTTGTTAACTTCTACTGTGCTTGAATTGTAAAAAATAACTGATACTCACTAAGAGAGTACCAGTGGGGCACAAAATGTGTCAAACAAGACTGTGATGTCTGCTGATCGAGGCGAACCTGTGCACAAAAAATAGAAGTTTAGAGAATGATAATAGATAGTGCAAGCTCCTCATTTCTACCGCTATAGCAAGTGCTATGCGGGTTGTAATCTACAAAGAGGGACTGTGATGGAAGCGTTAAGTAAGTCTTACTTTCTAAGCTACTAGATCCGGTTAAATAGTTTCTTCTTTGTTTCTTAAAAAAAAAAAGTGATAGTAATAGAAGAGGAGAAGAAGAAGGTGGTGATGTTGTTGATGTTTTAAAGTGTATCTAAACTAAGATAAAAAGAAGGAAGAATAAAGAAAGAAGAAATATTGATTTTGAAGATGTGTTTCTAACCTACGAAAGAAAGAAAGATAGAAAGAAAGAACTAAAGAAAAACTTACTTATCTCTTTAGCGTGTGCTTACTTTGGATCCATTGCAACAAATTACCTTGGCTTAACGGCGGTCACAGCATGGCATATAAGATCTTTCCCATTCCAAATAGTTCTAATTAAATAAAAATGCAAGTAGAAGGAAAAACTAAACTATTACATAATCTGAAGTAGATACTCATCATCATAAGCCATCAGTGGCACTTGCAAGAACAAGGCAGATTCGAGGCTATAAGATTCACTTGGATTTACAAGTCATCGCAAAGGCAAGTAAAGCAAAAGAAGTAAAACAGATAAGCTTTTAATTAAATTAAAAAGCTAGAAAGAAAAAAGAAAATTATATAAAGGAAAACAAAAATGTAAGTAAATCTAGAACGAAAAACCTATTCTAAACTCTTTTCTAGAGTGGTGCCCTTTACCATCTGCATATGAAGGATTTTTAGGAGAAATGGGGAGGAAAAAGCGCGCTTGAGGATGAGACCAAATCGTTAGCCCAACAGAAAATTTTTTTTTGATAAAGTTAGAGATAAGGTTAAAGATATGAATAAAATCGCTTGCCCAAAAGAAAAGATCTTCTGATAAGGTTGGAGATAAAATTAGAGATATGAAAAGAAAACGCTTTCCTAACAGAAAAGATCTTCTGATAAGGTTGGATATAAGGTTGAAATATGGATAAAATCTCTTGAGATTGGAGATAAATATTTGTTTATCCCTTGATTTTCAGTTTGATTGTGTCTCATCTCTCTAAATATTTTAAATATACGTCCCAACCTTTAGATATCCCTTTATAAATTGATTGGCTTGTCTTTAGACTTCTGGATTTGCCTCTATCATCGTTTATCCTCATTGATTCTCCAAGCTAACCAAATGGTTTTATAGAAACCCGAATTTAATCGGTTACCATTTAGTGTTATCTCTCTGATTTGTTCTGATCTTCAGTTTATTTTTTGAATATTTTCCTCAATCCTTGATTTGATTTAATTCTGAATTTAATTGGGCTATTGGGCTCATTTTCTCTCCTTCTTCATTAGTAAAGGCATGCACAATATTAAACAATAAATATAATTAAATAGCAGATTCTATTAAAATCAAATATGGGAATGTGACAATGAATATGCAATATCAATGACTGATTACACCCTCACACCTATCTTTTGCTCGTCCTCGAGCAAAACAAATAAAAAGAAAAATAGAGCTAAACTAATCTAACTAATTTTCGTATAAATCACGATTGTACTTAGCATATGTAATAAGCTGTTAAACCTCAAGGTTACCCCTAAAGAACGAGTTTAATCTCGTAAGAGTTTTCAGTCAATTACACACACAAAATCCATAAAAAAAATAAACAAAGTGTTAGTATTTTAAACGCATTTTGATAAAAAGAAAACATATTTGAAGTACTCTTTACAAAAATTCAAGTAATCTATAAGTTATAGAAAAATTAAACTTTTCATTCCTAAACTTAGTCTCTATTCAAATACTTGTCATCAATTAAGTTAAGGATTAAAATTATATTTCTCATCTAGTATATTATTTTACCCTAGTCATATCCATCTTTGTAACCGTGAATATTTGACTCGGGATTCTTCAACTCTAACTCTTATGCCTTGTTTTTACATATTTTTTATAGTAATATCCCTTAGTTCTATTAAGCTTTCTAATTTGCTCATGTAATGAGCCTTAGGTCGGTGATTCCCAAGCCGAACGATCTTAGGACACAGGATGAGAAAAATATCCCAAGGACTTTAAGGACTTGAACAAACTAGGCCACAAAACTATGTGTTTTTATTTGTAATATGAACCACTTTTGAGCGTGAATACTTATACTTTATGAGACACAAATATCCAGCTTATCAGAGGATTTAATATATATATATATATATATATATATATATATATATATATATATATATATATATATATATATATATATATATATAAGACATAAGAATCTTTATTTTTGAATATTAAGTGTGTAAATGTATAAAGTATGCATATATCATCAAGGTAAAAATCAAGACTAAATTATTTTTTCAATTTTTCTTCTCAACCCTAAAAATCAAACTAATAAACTTATTTTGATTAAGTATAAGAAATCCTAGTTATGATTCTCCTATTCCTTAAAATTAACTTACTTTCTTACAAAAAAAAGTCAAAATATTGTTTTTAATTTAAAAAAGTTTTAAAGAATTTTTTTATATATTAAAAAAACCTATGTTATGTACATGAAAAAGAAGAGAGAGAAGGAAAAATGTAACCTCAAGCTGGTGGTGGTCAGTTGGGCCAAGCGTTGCTGCCCAATCTATGTATCTTGGATTTTCAAAGAACTCACCTTTTATGACCACTTTCTTATTTACAGTTTTATCATTCCCAAGGTGATTAGGATCATGCAAGATCCTAACATGAAAATTATCCCCTTTATATCACCAATCTCAAATTATCATCTCGGAGTCATTATGGTCTATACCTTGGTCCAACAAAAGAATGTGACTTGGTGGAATGGTTGACTTGGGCTCAAGAGTGAAATGTTCGAAAACCAAACTGACTCGGGAATATGACTTAAATCAAGTATAGGATCAAGAGTCAGTTTTGGTTTAAAAGTTGGTTCCAAAATCAAAGAATTGAAATTCATATTTCTTTTTTCATCAATAGAATATGGCTATCAAAAATCGGTGATTCAATTTCAAGTTCTATGGGTGTAGGAATCAGTGTTGGCTCGAGAAATGAGTCCAAATCGAGTAAGGACACCGGAGTCAACATAAATTTGAAAACTGAAACTGAATTACATAGTTGTGGATTAGGTTCATATTCACAATCAAGTTCAATTTTCTTAAAGTGAAAACTTGTCAATTTGTTAAAGGTTTGGGATTAGTCAATTTCAAGTTGGTGTGAGAAAATTGAATCTTGGTTAAAATCTTCAAGACACCATGATTCTTGGTTCCTATCAATATGGCTAAGGGAATCGGGAATAGTCAAAAATTGTGTAGGGAGAGTTTCTCATTCCTATCATTAATTGTGTTGACAAAATAACTTATTTGTGCTTCTAACCTATTGAAGGAATCATTTTGGGACTGAATATAATCATTTTAGAACTGAATCATAGATTTTATATTCTTTTTTAAGTTAATAGGTTCTTCTTATTATTTGATTGTCAAAAAGAATATAGAGAATATAAAAAGTGCATGTGATTGGTTTCAACTCTGAATCTTCGCAATTTAACTGCTGCAGCAAGAGCTAAACGGGTCAAACCTCAGGGAAAGATGCGATGGAAGCTTTTCGATACTATTGTCTTCTTATTACCTCCTTTGTTGTTAGAACTTAGAAAGAGAAAAGATGGATTATATATAGATAAAGGATTAAACTAAAAAAAGGTTCACAGCTTACTAATAATCAACCACTATACATGCTAATGCTACATAAATAATTCCTTCACTTCAAATCCTAAATATGATATTCTACCACAAAATCAAGTAAGATACATAGGACAGAAATTAGGATACAGGTTGAAATAGCACTAACCAAGATGTCACATTATAATATCAAGATTGTCGGTCAAGTATAAAGTAAGAAAGATCATTAAAACGTACAAGCAAATCTTTAACCCTAACACTTATTAAAGTTGAACATTAAAATATCAAGATCTTTATCAAGTATAAATTAATAAGAACAATTAAAAAGTGTTTAATCTAGTTGCTTATCCTAATGAGTCTTCAAGAATAAAATTAGAGCAGGCAAGCATATGATCTAATCTGGTTATCTACTAGACATTAGCTATGATAGTGGTGATATATTAGCAAGCCATGAGAAAAGACCTAGCTATTCATGGTAAACATGGGAGCATAAAAAAGTAAGAAATAAAGAAAATAAAGAAAAAGCAAAATTAAAAACAAAACAAAGATATGAGAAATATAGAACCTGTTTATTGATTGTCACGATCAATTACAAGAGTTGTCTTCTCCTCGTACAAAAATAAAAATTCGGAAAGAAAATAAATCTAAAAAAAACCTTAATTTTGATCTTTGATGTGAGATGATTGATTATAAGAAACTTCAGCTCTTTAAATAGTCCTCTAATCACAATAGGATAAAATTAGAAGGTTTCCTAATTCAATATGGAATTCAATTCTGATCTGCAGCAAGTTGGTGTGTTTCTTGCTGAATATGACTCATCAGACGGCTGAATTGGACTTAGTGATAAATATAAGAATTGTAACCCTTCATGTCTTCTTTTTGTATCATCTTGAATCATAAGATTTGAATATATTTAGTGAAAGTTATGATTCGAATACTAAAAGGTGTACAACTTGAATCCGAGTCTGAATTGATTCTGAACTCCATTTAATTTGAATTATCCTCCTTATCTCTATTAGGATTAGTTTTATCGCATCCATCTTATAGAAGTATATATTCTGATTTTAAATTTGAAATATGAAGATGATGATATATCTTTTCCTTCTCTTGATTTCAAATTGATTTAAATTGAAACCCTTAGGATTAGGGATAAAATTAAGCTTCTTGTATCTTTATCTTCTCATTTAAGTAACTACACATCATAATCAAAAAGAGGGTTAATAGCAATCTTAAATAAAGAATAATTAAGGATAAATGTACAAATGTGACGATAATAATACAAAATTGAGATAAAATCATTGTTGTGGGACATGGAAAATAGATTAAGGATCTTAGATTTGAAAATTTTGATGGGATTGTGAGTCCTTCATGTTTTGAACTTGTCGCTCAAACTCATGCAAGACTTCTATAATTTTTTCATTCAAGACCTCCATCCTCTTTTAAAAATCAGATTTTTCCTCTAGTGGTTGTTCTAAAAAAGAGATATGTTAGTAAGGTGGTTGATAAAATGACTCGGGGGAGTTGTATTCCCACTGACTCAGTGAAGAGTGAAGATGATGATTGTTCCAGTCTTATTCATAATATTGAGATTGAGGCATATAATGATTCAGATAAGAGCAAATCCGGAACACTTGGTTGGTTAAAGTTATGAAATAACGGGTTGGTGTTATCCGAAAATGAGTTCGAGGTATAATATGGATTACTATTAAAATTAAAAGAATTATTGTTTATAATACATTTCTCATAAACTGACAAAAATAAACAAACAAAGAGAAAAAATTCTAGCTTATATTAGGGTAGACCTTAGACTTACATGACTCCTAACTGGTTAGACTATTCGCAGGAGGTGTATTACAGCAATCTAACCACAAGTTAGTCGGTAAGGTAGGGGCAAGATCAGTGTGAGGTATCCGTGTCTGAGCAACAGGCCTAATTATGTCAAATCACTGTACTTCGAGGTTTCGCCTGTCAATCCCAACCTTGACATCGACTTGGCTTGAGCCAAACTCTAACAACTGAAAATGCACCTAGGAGGGTGAATAGGTGTATGGCTAATCTAATGACAAATAATGCGGAATTAAAAACTAAATTGCAACATACTATGTGTGTAACCAAAGAGTGTAGCCGAATTTTCGGTGAAGGGCTCTGGACTAACTCCTCTTGATTCCTCTAAATAAGAGTTGAGGTGCTATTTGAAGCTCTCTTGGTTCAACACAAGTATGGGCACACACAAACAATACCAAGAATATATGTATGATATGAACAATATGAAACAATGCAAGGTATAAAAGAGAGAGTAGAGATAGTGGATCAATCACAAACACCAAGATATGATCGAGGTTTGAGCCACTGCTCTACGTCCCCGCCTTCACACAGAAGGATTTCCACTATACGTCCACACAGGACTTCACACACAGGGAATATCCACTGAGAATTTGGCAAATACAACTTAGGAGTACACGGCTCCTATCTCCAACAAATAAAACCTCTACACAAGAGGCAAGACACAATAACAATCACCTCTCACTAGAAGGATAAGGCACTAAGCCAAACAACAATCAATCACCTCTACACTTAGAAGGATAGGCATAAAGTCAAAACTCCAACAATCATCTCTACACTTAGAGGGATAGGCACAAAGCCAAAACTCCACCCTCAATCACCTCTACACTTAGAGGGATGCCAACAAATACAATCACCTCTACACTTAGAGGGATAATCAAAGCAAAGAAAGATTACAACTCTTGGTGATCGCTAAGATCACAAACCAATTTTCCTCACAAAATAAGATCCTGTAGATAGGATAGATATGATAGCTCAAGTGTGAGAAAATAAAGAGTTTGGAAATCAAAATCACAATGGGAAAATTTCTAGGATAAAATAGAAATAAAGATCAAAAATAATTCCCAAAGACTTCTCTTTTTCTTTAATTTTTTCAACCCTTTAAAACAAATAAAAATAAAATCTTTTAACCCAAAAACTCTTTGAAAACTTGTTGCTAAAACACTAGGAAAGATAGGAATTTTTGCTCTTGAAATTCTTTATAAAAACATCCCAAAGGGATGGGTATTTATAACCCATTCCAAAAACTAATCGTTGGGTCAAAGTCAGCAGAAAATTCTGCTTCCGACCGACCAATGGTCATATTTATGATCGTTGTAGCCTGCCGGTCGACCACCCGGTCGACCGATCCCAGGCTTTGACCTATCGGTCAACCGCGCGGTCGACCGGGGCCAGATCCAGAGAGCAGAGCTCTCTGGACGGTCGACCGCTCGGTCGACCGGTCCTTAAGCCAATTGGCCGTGCACGTTTGTGCACATCACCGGTCCGGTCGACCGAAATCTGTCTTGGTCGACCGGCAGAAGGCCAGGTCAGACAAATTATAGGGATTAAAACTTAGTTTTTTTAACTTCTAAAAAATCGCATAAAATACACATAAATTCCACAAAGTTCTTTTAAGATCTTTGAAGTACAAGTATGTGTGATTAAAATTCAACACATATTGTAAACAATTTGAACTATTTTTGTGATATAGAAATTTAGCTTAAACACAAAATTTGTTTTTTTCCAAAACTTAGATTTTTGAAATGGAAAACTGTTTTCTCCAAAACTCATATGGATACAAAAACATGATATTGAAATAAATTTAAAGCATATTGTATATGGATAGAATCCAATATACATATAGATATATATCTATATTTTTGATATGAAAACCAAAACTGGTTAAACCGAAACCAATAAACTTTAAACTTGTGTGTGTATGTGAACTTAAGCATATCAATACATCTACCTTTACACAAGATCGAAACAATTTTAAACTAAACAAACCGAGGTCTTCTTGTAGAACTCCTTCTCCAAGTTCACTCGATCCAAACACGATCCGAATAGCTTGACTCCAACTGAGTGCTGATGCGATCTTGATGCTCGCGCTCTTGAATCAACACGTGTTAGCTTCAAAACTCCTTTATTAAAGTTAAACACCTACTAAGATCTTGATCAAATATCTGAAATTAATTGAGCACAAGATCATTGGTAAACTATAACTACATGAGTTAATCATCATCAACACTAGCGTGATGGGCCTTTAAGCCAACAATCTCCCCCTTTTTGATGATGACAAAACTCATTGAGTTATATATGCATGGATTAAAGTTAAGCTTCATAGAAGCTCCCTCTTAACTCATGCATAGTAATAAACAATAAAGATATTCAATGATATGTATAGACTAAACAACACATGTATGCATAAATGGAAATAAACATGCTTAAACTTACCAAATTCTTTTCCCATTTTTGCATAAAACAAGGAAATAAAATAAACATATGCATATATAAAACTCCAAATACTTCTCCCCCTTTTTGTCAATTCATCAACAAAGGGGCGAAAACAAATCAAACAATAAAGTTATATATCGAAATATTATGATACCAATTTATGATATCAATTGAAAAATAAACAAAATTTTTAAGATACCAATTGAAAATATCTTGTAAATTTTTGATACAAATAGAAAATGAAATATTGTACGTTTTTGATATCAATTGAAATATATATTGTAAATTTTGATACCAATTGAAAGTAAAAACCAATTGAAAATACAAACCAAATTTTTGGGTAAGCACAATTCATTTTGCAATAAGGATACCAAATTAAGAATAATACCAATTTAAGATTATTGATACCAATATTGAAAATGTTAGCATATACTAAAACAAAGTATTTTTCATCATAAAGATGGGATTAAGATACCAATTGAAAATAAAACCGATTGAAAGATAAAATAAGAATTTCCTCCCCCTTTATGAAATACTGATAAAAATGATGCATAAGCTTGTATAAGATACCAATTGAAAAATAATTGACATTAAGAACTAAATCAAGCTTAGTATAAACATAATTTGTACTTTAAGATGTAAAGATATTGTAAGCACAATCAAATTATTTATATATAAATGTATGAAAATGTAAATACCAATCGAAATTGATACTAATTGAATTTTAAAACATACATATATAGAAAATACAAATATGAGTATATAAACATAAAAAATATCAAGTGTGATACCAATTGAAATATAATGAGAATCAAGTGTATAACTCATGATTACCAACCTATTCATGCACATATTTAAATAAATTTTCAATTTTGAGCATACAAGGAATGGTCGCCCATCCAGCCGCCCTTTGGTTGATAGGGGTTTTCAAAAATAGGATTTGAAAATAATTTAGTATACTTGAAAAACTCTACCAATTGAAGAATACACAACTAGTTTTATGATAATCTTGTAAACTATTACGAAGTCCTTCAAGTAAGGAATAAAATATGAATAAATCCATGAAAACCTGAAAGCCACACGATCATCGATACTCAAATAACAATAAAGCTCAAATAATCTCATGAAAACAAATCATGAGTAAACATCAAACATAGAGTATAAAAAGTTATGTAATCAACAAAATCATTGAATAAGAAATTTAAGCTCAATATGAAATTCCTTTATCAAAAACATGAAAAATATAAAGATTTAATTTTCATCAAAATAATACCAACTTTAAGGCATATATATGTTTTATCTAAACTATAAGTATACATACATATCCCAAACACAAGGGAGTCCATAATAAAAATTTACGTGAAAAGCAAGTGACTCTAAGATAGACATGTATATCTAAAGTATTGGCAAAATTGATATATACATGAAGCTAAACACATTATCATGAAAAACATGTTAAAAAAATAGGGAATACAAGTTAAAATGCAAGAATCATCAAAACTAGGCTATACTAGTACATCTAATGGGTACAAGTGAGCAATTAACCATAAACATACAATAATCAAATGTGGCTCACTAGTTATACAAGTATTGACACAAATTTTAATGAAAACTACATCTAAATAAGTAATCAAAAAATGAAGCATAAAACAAAACATAAACCAATATGATCATTAGATTAAATATACATAATTTAGAACTAGGATGTACACGATAGTTAAATTAAAGTGAGAACACAAAAATATAGGTCTATATGAACATAGGTGTATCTTAAAATACTACATATGTATATCACATGTCTAATAAGCATGACATTTAACATAATAATCATGAAAAATCAAAACATGCTAAAAATCAACCAATGAAAGCATGTACACTAAATTGGAGTTAGAGATAGTTACCAAAACCATTAGGGCTAATCTCTAGATCTCCAAACCATGGTGGTCCTCCCACCAAACTTCCCTTGAAAGTGATACATTCAAAATTTGTCATCATTTAGCTCGAAACACATCCACCATCAAGGCACCATTACTCTAACGTCAAGTGAGAGCCCACACCTACATCAAATAAAATAGGAGTAGATTTTGGTACCCATACCATATTGGGTCCATGGGGGTTAGCACCTTTCCTAACCCAAACAAATCTATTTGCAAAATTTGAATCATTTAATATATCATAACTAAATTTTGTAAGGTGGCCCTTACGTCCACAATGTGTACAAGTGTACACATGAGCATATATAGTGTCATATGTGTGAACATGAGAAGCATGTGTATACCGTGTATGGTGTGCATGCATATGTGAAACTTGTTTCTTTCGAAATATGGATTCCAATCATGTGTGGTTCATAGTACATTGGCTCAAAGTGGAGCACAAACAATCAAAACTCATCTTCAAAGCACATATGTCACTTTCAATAGAAGAAGAAGTGGAGCAACCAACATGTTTATCAATAGAAGAAGAAGCAATAGGAACATGACAAACATGAGTATCAAAATTATTTTTCAAGGAAGAGTTTTCCTTTGAAACCAAATCTAGCTCTTTTGAAATTGAAATAATTTTATTTTTCAAAGAATCATTCTCTTTTAAAACAAAATCAAGTTTTGAAGACAAAACTATATTTTTCTTTAAAATATCATCACAATTATTTTGTTTTTCAAAATTTCATTTTCTTTTAGAGCTAGGTCAAGTTGGGATTTCAATGAATCCCTTTCAGTAGAAATCTCATCCCTCTCTTGCAAAATAATATCAAGTTTAGAAGATAAATTTTTATTTTTTTCTTTTAATCCAAAGCTTTTCTTTTTCAAAACTTTATATTTTTCAAGCAAGTTTTCACACACAATAGATAGTTCTTCATTTTAAAGCATCGGTATCCAATAGTCATCATCAGAAGAACTAGCACTATCATCTAGTTGAGTATCCGAGTTTACCTCAAGAGAGTCATTCCCTTGGACCATGTAGCAAGCTTGTTCGGACTCATCTCCACTAGATTCCTCCTCCACATATTTTATCGTTTGAAGCGCGAGATAGGTCAAAGTATTCCACACTGCAAATCGGAATCACAATGAGAAACTATAGACAAATATTTTTTACTTAATGTTTGCCAAGTGCCTCTAGGGCTAGTTGTAACGCCCCGATTCCACGGATACGGGACGTCACTGCAACGTATATACGTAAGTTCGAAGTACCTTCCCGTATATACGCTAAGCATCAGTACAGACAAGAATCAGAGTACGGAAGCAAAGGGTGCATTATATATTCCAACAAATGAGTACATAAACAAAGTTATCACCAGAGTGATAACTTTGTTTATGTACTCATTTGTTGGAATATATAATGCACCCTTTGCTTCCGTACTCTGATTCTTGTCTGTACTGATGCTTAGCGTATATACGGGAAGGTACTTCGAACTTACGTATATACGTTGCAGTGACGTCCCCGTATCCGTGGAATCGGGGCGTTACAAGTTGGTATCAGAGCTTAGGCTTAGGCTCTAAACCTCTTCAGTACGTCCAGAAGGCAAATCAATGATAAAGAGATTTGCAACTGGAATACATGAGTCTTGGTTATACATTCCAACGACAAGTGCAGAGTTATCTATTTCTTGACTATCTTTCCTTTGATTCCTATCCTTTGATTCCTAATTCCTCCTATCCTTTCCCTGTTTTGGTTTTATGAATCCTTATACTATCTTAAGATATGAATAGACTAGGAAGGTAGTGGCTGGTTCAGAATGAAGCTATTATGTGATCTCTTCGGCCAACTCTATGAAGCTTGGTATTCTCCAGATCGATCCTGATCTGGCTATCTTTCAGAAGACAGCAGTCGGGATTCTTAATTATCAGTCTTCTTTATTATACTCAGGATCATCAGGGTTTTCTTTATCTTCGGTATTCTGGCTCATTTATTGCACAGCCACGACATCAGCAGTATTATTCTTATTACACAGCCACGACATCAGCAGTATTATTCTTATTGCACAGCCACGACATCAGCAGTATTATTCAGACTTGAGAGCCCTACCTATAGTGCTTCATATCTTAATTAGTATAAAATTCCACCGTTGTCCCTTTGTATTCAATTTACCCCTTAACGAAATTGCGAGGACGCAATTTTTTGTAAGGTGGGTGGATTGTAATACCCCGTTCCCGGAATACGTACTTAGTTGCGTATTCAGATTTTTCGGTCGTATTTTTTCGATTTGTTTCCTGTATTTATTCTGTATTATGAATTCCTTATATGACTGTTTTGTCTTGGATTTGGATTCGTGGATTCGGAGTCAGCCCTAGTCTGAACCGAAGGCCCGATCCTAGAGTATTACTCGATTTAGACATTCTGATAATTAGAATTGACCGATTTTAGTTTTAAATATCATTTTCCAATATTATATATTTTCTATGATTTTCTAGATTTTCCTGGAATTAAAATGAAAGTCTTCAAAACCGGTGTCGGCCAGTGCCGCTGACCGATTCCTGTTCAAACGGTTTAGAATTTCTAAATGATTCTTTAGGCTTTATTCCTTAGAATCATATTTTCTACCTACATTCTTTTTCTGAAGATTTTATGATTTTATGAAAATTCCATCGGAGTCGGTAAATTATTGATTCCAGGATTTTTAGTTTTAAAACTATAAAGTATTTCTTAAAAAGGATTTCACTATGATACTTAATATAATATTCTTGATTTTTGATAATTATTTCGGGTCGTTCCGAGATACTTGAATTTCGGACGATTCCGGTGTTTTCCCGAAAGATTTCAGCATCCACGACTCAGTTCCGGGAATCCGCCACTTCCATTATTTTCATCTTCCTTCCCAAGAAAACATCTTCTCATTATAATTTATTTTCCTTTTTCCTTTTCCTTTATTTCTTTCCTTCCTCCACAACCACAAGCTTTTCTATTTTTCCAAAAAATCCCACTTCCTCCAAAATTCCAACACCACACACTTCCACCTACTTCCTCCATTAAATGCATCTCTTTTTCTCTCTCTTCCATGGCCGGCCAAGTGGCCAAGAGAAGGACACTCACCTCACCTCCCCACTTTGCAATTAAGCCCTCCCCTTTTATTTAATTGCATCCCCTTTACAAAATCCAAATCCCATATATACCTTTCCTTTCCCATTTTCATTTCTTTTTTCACTTCATCACTTCTCTTCACTTCTTCCTCCTCTCCCTTGGTGACCACCGCACCTCCACCGGCGCCTCCGGCCACCCCGACGCCGGCGAGAGACCCCGAACTCCGGCCAAGCTCCACCTCCTCCATCACCAACAACAACAACTTCTCCATCTCCTTCTTCCTCAAGGATCATCACCAACTCTACCTTTCCTCTTCCTCTCCATCATCAATTTGGTGAGTAATCTTCCTCATCTAGACTTGATTTATTCTTAGTATGTTTGTATTTTCATATCTTGTACAAATATGTCTTCAAATCCATGATTAATTAGTCATCAAACCAAAACCCTAGAAATCTGTTCTGTTTGCTGTTTTCCCACGATTAGTCGACTTGACCTAGCCATTAGTCGACTAACCCTTTCATTTGAAACTTAACCATTTTCTGGAAACACAGTTTTAGTCGACTAGACCAAATTACCAGTCGACTAGAGACCCTTAGTCGACTACACCCTTGACCCTAGTCGACTAACTTTTCCTGAACCAAAACCTTAACTCTCTGTATCACAGTATTAGTCGACTTAGCCTAACTATCAGTCGACTTGTCATGTCTGTTAGTCGACTACCCCTATGACCCTAGTCGACTAACTTTTCCTGAATCAGAATATCAACTCTCTGGAACCCAGTATTAGTCGACTATACCAGACTGTTAATCGACTAACCCCTTTATTAGTCGACTACTCATCCTACCCTAGTCGACTAATTCTGTCTGTTTGTTACAGTTATTTACCTTCTCAAACTTGGATCTTATACTTGGTTTATATGTTGTATATTATACTTCTTGACTTGTATCTTGACTAACATCATCTTCACTTCTCTCTTTCTCTCTCCTCTTCACTCTACATATATATATCATAGTTTATGGCGTGCCCCGGATTTCGTGGATTTCGGATCTTTCGGCGCTTTGAGGTTTAGGCGAGTATTCTCACTCGCTACCTTCTTGTATGCGAGTAGTCTCGCTCTTCTCTATTTGAGTTCCGTTTCGTCGGGACGATAAGTATTTCTTTTCATGTTTTCATATACTTTATTTCATATACCTTTTACTGCTTTCATACTATGCTTGGCCGACCCTTCGTGGTCGTTGACTTTTGGACTTATACTATGTTCCACTTACCATGCTACTACTCCATACTTGTTAGTTACATGCTTCCTTTTAACACATGTATATCACTTGGTAACTGTGTTATCACCTGACCCCTGACATGCTACTATGTGGCAAGACCTTTATGTTGTACCATGACTTACCCAGATTATTATCCATCTCTTAACATGATTGGTTACTTGATACATATCATCACCACTTGTCATGCTATCTCTTGACACCAAGCATGATACACCGATTCTTATAATTATCACGATAAAGGGAATGTGGTACCTGATTACTGTTATGTACTGATCACTGTTATGTATCCCTGTTATGACATTGCTCATTCCCGAAATCTGATAATTATGTTCATAAGCTATAAAAAGGACAACTTGTATGGGTATGGGAGGAAGTGATGGATGCCGGAATGATATCTGGCTTATAGTATGGGAATGACATATATTGGCGGTACTGTTATGATTACTGTTATGATTACTATTAGGGGGACTTCGAGCCTCCAAAGCCGGTCCCAGGTGGTGGGAACCGTTGGACCACTAAACTGGTCCCCGGTGCATGTGAACAAAGCCGGTCCCAGGTGGTGGGAACCGTTGGACCACTAAACTGGTCCCCGGTGCATGTGAACAAAGCCGGTCCCAGGTGGTGGGAACCGTTGGGCCAGAAGACTGGTCCCCGGTGCATGAGTACCATTATAAGAAGCTCTATCAGTTCTCCATCTACTTCCGTTAACAACCCTCGACTTGCTTATATATGGATGTATGTGGGTTGGCCGTACACCAGGTCACATACCGAGATATATGGGTCAGACGAGTAATAATAAGAATAGGTGTTTCCTGTGACCCCAGTTATGATTACTGTTATGATTCCTGTTATGCACTCTTGTCACATCTGTTATGTATTCTTGTTATGACTACTTTGCAACTCTGATTCTATACGCTTAGATATTCGGTGGCATGAGATAACGGTATATAGATGAGGGTTTCCTTGTTTGGATTATTCCTTCGATGTACTAGTCTCATGGGACCGTAACCTAAGCGTATACAATCAATTTTGCTTGTGATCAGTTTTACTTCGGATTTCCTGTTTTACGATTGTTACGTTATACCCGTTCTTATATATACTTCATTTGTGTTCTAACCCTCCTGTCTTCTGTACTTGACACTTGTACTCATCCTGGCTCGCCACCTGGCATCATATCATACTCGCCTGGGGAGTTTCACTGACTCCCCTGGATTCTCATGTCCAGGTCCTGGAGCCCGGAGCATGTGGATTTCCCCCTTGCTGCTCAGAGTAGCGCAGCGGTGGCGTGGACCTCCAGCCGACCTTTCAGAGCTCCATCCTTCCAGACCCCCTGTATGCCTCTCGAGTTTCCCCTTAGCAAACTCGTGAGTGCCCTTTTTCTATTCATACTTGTACATTCCTTGTATACATGTATGTGGACACCCTTTTACACTGTTCATATATGTATATCTTTTGTATTCTCGCATTTGCGCATACTAGTGATATGATATTCATGTAATATTATGATCACTTTTGATGATAACTGTGTAATTGTACTATATGTGTTGGAATGTATAATGCACCATTTGCTTCCGTACTCTGATTCTTGTCTGTACTGATGCTTAGCGTATATACGGGAAGGTAATTCGGACTTACGTATATACGTCGCAGTGACGTCCCCGTATCGCCGGGATCGGGGCGTTACACTAGTGCATTAGCCTCTATATGCTTGTCATTACCAAGAGAAGGTTTCTTGGTAGTGGCAAGGTACACATGCATTCCTAGGGTTTTTAGGTACATACTCATCTTAAGCTTCCATACATCGATGTTAGAAACATCAAACATAGGAGGGGTCATGAAATCTATGAGTGTATAAACTATATGTATGCAAATGCAACATTAGATTAGCTAACCAAGATCTCACTCCTAGGTGGTTAAACCTAATATCAGGAGCATAGCCTCTAATATCAATTGAAAATACACCTAGAGGGGGGTGAATAGGTGTATGGCTAACCTAATGATAAATGATGCGGAATTAAAACTAAATTACAACACACTATGTGTAACTAAAGAGTGTAGCCGAATTCCCGGTGAAGAGCTCTGGAGTAACTCCTCTTGATTCCTCTAAATAAGAGTTGAGGTGTTATTTGAAGCTCTCTTGGTTCACCACAAGTATGGGCACACACAAACAATACCAAACATATATGTATGATATGAACAATATGAAACAATGCAAGGTATAAAAGAGAGAGCAGAGATAGTGGATCAATTGCAAACACCAAGATAAGTTTTAAGGTTCGAGCCACTGCTCTACGTCCCCGCCTTCACATAGAAGGATTTCCACTATACGTCCACACAGGACTTCCCACACAGGGAACATTCACTGAGGATTTGGCAAATACAACTTAGAAGTACACAACTCCTCTCTCCAACAAACAAACCTCTACACAAGAGGCAAGACACAGCAACAATCACCTCTCACTAGAGGGATAAGGCACAAGCCAATAGCAATCAATCAACTCTACACTTAGAAGGATAGGCACAAAGTCAAAACTCTAATAATCACCTCTACACTTAGAGGGATAGGCACAAAGTCAAAACTCCAGCCACAATCACCTCTACACTTAGAGGGATACCAATAAACACAATCACCTCTACACTTAGAGGGATATTCAAAGCAAAGAAAGATTATAACTCTTGGTGATCACAAAGATCACAAACCAATTTTCCTCACAAACAAGATCTTATAGATAGGATAGATATGATAGCTCAAGTGTGAGAAAACAAAGAGTTTAGAAATCAAAATCACACAGAAAATACTTAAGAAAACTTCTAGGATAAAATAGAAATGAAGATCAAAAATAATTCCCAAAGACTTCTCTTTTTCTTTGATTTTTCAACCTTTTAAAACAAATAAAGATAAAATCTTTTAGCTCAAAAACTCTTTGAAAACTTGTTGCTAAAATACTAGAAAAGATAGAAATTTTTACTCTTGAAATTCTTCATAAAAACAGCCCAAAGGGATGGGTATTTATAACCCATTCCAGAAACTGGCCGTTAGGGCAAAGTCAGCAGAAAATTCTATTTCCAGCCGGCCGGCCAACGGTCATATTTATGATCGTTGCAGCCTGCCGGTCGACCGCTAGGTCAACCGATCTCAGGCTTTGACCTATCGGTCGACCGCGCGGTCGACCGAGGCCAGACCAGAGAGCAGAGCTCTCTGGCCGGTCGACCGGGGCCAAATCCAGAGAGCAAAGCTCTCTGGCCGATCGACCGCTCGGTCGACCGGCCCTCAAGCCATTTGACCGTGCACGGTTGTGTACTCCGTCGACCGACGGATGGTCGACCGCAGAAGGCCTTGTCAGACAAATTATAGGAATTAAAACTTGGTCTTTCTAACTTCTAAAAAATCTCATAAAATACACATAAATTTCACAAAAATAAGTTCTTTTAAGATCTTTGAAGTACAAGTATGTGTGACAAAAATTCAACACATATTATAAACAATTTGAACTATTTTGTGATATAGATATTTAGCTTAAACACAAAATTTGTATTTTTCAAAACTTGAATTTTTGAAATGAAAAACCGTTTTCTCCAAAACTCATATGGATACAAAACATGATATTGAAATAAATTTGAAGCATAATGTATATGGATAGAATCCAATATACATATAACATATATATCTATGTTTTTGATATGAAAATCAAAACCGGTTAAACCGAAACCAATAAACTTTAAACTTGTGTTTGTATGTGAATTTGAGCATGTCAATACTATCTACCTTTACACAAAATCAAAATAATTTTAAACTAAACAAACCGAGGTCTTCTTATAGAACTCCTTCTCCAAATTCACTCGATCCAAACACGATCCGAAGAGCTTGACTCCAACCGAGTGCTAGATGCAATCTTAACGCTCGAGCTCTTGAATCAACACGTGTTAGCTTCAAAACTCCTTTGTTGAAGCTAAATACCTGCTAAGATCTTGATCAAATATCTGAAACTAATTAAGCACAAGATCATTAGTAACCTATAATTACATGAGTTAATCATCATCAAAACTAGAGTGATGGGCCTTTGGGCCAACAACAACGTCCCTCTTAGGACAATCTCCTATTGAGCCCGAGATGTCCCTAGGGCCAACGTCTACTCAATTTTAGTTAGGCTTGGATTAGTGAGTGAGGACATAATTTTTGAGCTAAGAAAGGATAATGACTTTCCCACCTTATTTTGTTTAAAGATATGTCCTTAATCGTTTTTGTGCAAGTGTACAAGTATATAGTAGAAATAATACTAAAATAACGTATATCACCCAAATGTGTTTTCTAAGCTATATGCAATGCACACATATCTTTTCTCCAGCACTCTTCAATAGAATGCAAATGTAAATGAAATTAGACAAATGCCCTAATGCAAAGTCTAAATCATTTTTAGCATTACAATCAATCAAGTTACTGTTGAATTACAAACAGTGAGTGTTTGGTCAGAAAAATAGCGCGAAGTAAAATTTCTTTGAGTGGATAAAAAATTACAATAGAATAATTCTGATTACAAAAGAGGGAAAAATAACTGATCCTCCCCTTTATTTAAGGCTGGGTTCGTGTGGCGATGAAAAGTAATTCTTGTTCTCTATTGACCGGCTGAATGACAAGCTTCTCTTTGAGATTACTCTCAAAAATCAATCATGAGGAGGTCTATTTTTAATATACTATGTTTACAGTCCACTGATTTCTTCTTCTCAAGAAGCAAGAGAAAAGCAAGATGCAGTTAGGTTGAAAATTCTTAGCTCTCAATCAAAAGTTTCTCTTCTCTGGCTTCCTCTCCCAAAAAGTTCTTCTCTTTCTTCTTCTCAGCTATTTATAAAGAGTCATAGGGTATAATTATCCCCTTAAATCCCTCCATAATAGGGATTAACTCCCTTATTATATGGGGAGTTAATTGACCCAGTAATGGGGATCAGTTATAACAGAAACATGGGTCTTGCGGTGGACATGGACCTCGCATTATTTGTTGCAGACACGGATGTCTCAGTCAGAATGCGGAGTTGTTCAAACTTGTGTAAGGTGCTCAGATCTGCGTTTGAAATGGAACACAGAATTGCTTAGACCCGCGTGAGACATAGAGTTACTCAGACCCGCGTTGAAAATAGGACACAGAGTTGTTCAAACTCGTGTGAGATGCCGAGTTACTCGGACCCGCGTCTGAAGTTTCCATTTTTCTTTGGACACGAGATCCGTGCTTTAGTTGAAATGCAATATTCGCATTGAAGTGAGGTTCACGTCTGATAACTTGTCCTTAGTGATTTTTAGACAACCTATAGTGAACAAAGTAAATTAATTGGGAAAACTAAATAGTATAGAGAGCTAACCTCTAAAAATCAAGCAACCTGCTATAAAGCAGATTATTAGTCCTTCCTACTTTGTCGTGCAAACGCGGTCAAACACGGCTTTGGCCATGTTTTTGCATCTGAAGATAAATCTCCTGAGCTTTACTTTCAAGAGCAGAGGCTCAAGTATGCTATACGTCCATTGCAACTATTGATTTTTTGAAATCAGCCCCTGCACACAAAAACAGAGAAGAAAGTTAAACCATTAGTAAATTTAGAAAGAAAACTTAGCGTCTTTCCCTAACAACGGCGCCAAAACTTGATCGAGGCGAACTTATGCACAAAAAATAGAAGTTTATAGATTGATAATAGGTAATGCAAGGTTCCTCAATTCTACTGATATAACAAGCTGCTATGCAGGTTATGATCCACAAGGAGGAACTACGAAGCGTTAAGTAAGTCTTACTTTATAAGTTACCAGAGCCGATTAAATAGTTTCTTTTGTTTTTTAAAAAGAAAAGAGAAGTGTTAGTAATAGAAGAGGAGAAGAAAAGACAATGATACTGTTGATATTTGAAGTGTATCTAAACTAACCTAAAAAGAAGGAAGAGTAAAGAAAGAACAAATATTGGTTTTGAAGATGTGGTTCTAACCTAGGAAATAAAGAAGACAGAACTAAAAAATCCTTACTTATCTCTCCGGCGCTTGCTTACTTTGCATCCGTTGCAAAAAATTATCTTGGCTTGAAGACGACCACAGCATGGCATATAGGATCTTTCTCATTCCAAATCGTTCTAACTAAATAAAAATGCAAGCGGAAAGGAAAACTAAATTATTACACAATTTGATGTAGATATGCATCACCATAAGCCATCAGTGGCACTAGCAAGGCAAGACAAATTCGAGGATATATGATTCAATTGGATTTACAAGTCATCATAGAGACAAGTAAAGTAAAAACAAGAAAAACAGAAAAAACAAACTTTTGATTAAATAGAAAATGATGAAATAAAAAAGAGAAGTTTATATTGTTGTCACTCTCAATACAAATTTTCTCTCCTTCTTCTATAATTCTCTTCTCTAGCCTAAGCTATAAAGAAAATAGAAAATTACATAAAGAAAAACAAAAACCAAAGTTAATTCTTGAACAAAAAACCTATTCTAAACTATCTACTGGAGTGGTGCCCTTTGCCTTCTGTATATGGTGGTATTTATAGAAGAAATAGGGAGGGGAGAGCGCGCTAGAGGACGAGATCAAATTGTTGGCCTAACATAAAAGATCTTCTGATAAGGCTGGAGATTAAGTTTGGAGATATGAACAAAATAGCTCATCTAACAGAAAAGATATTCTAATAAGGTTGGAGATAAGGTTGGAGATATGGATAAAATCGCTTATCTAACAGAAAAAATCTTCTGATAAGGTTGGAAATAAGACTGGAGATAAATATTTATTTATCCTTAATTTTCAGTTGGATTGTGTTTTATCTCTATAAATCTTCTGAAGATACGTCTTAATTCTTTAGGTATCCCTTTGTATATTGAAGGGGTTGCTTTTAGACTTTTGAATTTGCCTATATCCTTATTCATCCTCGTCGATTCTCCAAGATAACAAACTGGATTTGTAGAAATTGAAATTTAACCGATTTTCATTTAGTGTTATCTCTTTGATTTGCTCTGATCTTCAACTTATCTTCTGAATATTTGACTTAATTCTTGATTTGATTTAATTCAGAATTTATTTGGGCTACTGGGCTCATTTTCTCTCATTCTTCATTAGTAAAGGCATGCACAATATTAAACAATAAATATGATTAAATGCAGAGTTTATTAAGATAAAATATGGGAATGTGACAATGAATATGCAATATCAGTGACCGATCATCTGCTCTCCTTCCTATCCCGAAGGCGGAGAATATGAATCAATGGATTCAGTAAGTTTTGAGCTAATTTTGGCATAAATCACCAAAATCATAGCACCATACACTCTTCAGTAGAATAAGATTGCTGAAAGGAAAAAATAAAACTTTAAAAGAGATGATCAATTTCATGCTTGTAAGTTCAGGATCACCGCAGAACTTATGGGAGGAAGCCCTATTAACCGTAAATCAAGGTACCCCACAAGAAACTTAGTCTTAATCCATTTGAGTTGTGGCATGAAAGGCCTCATTCCTACCGTTACCTCAAAATATTGGGGTGCCTTACAAAGGTACAAGTGCCACTACCTAAGAAGACTAAGTTGGGATCTAAAGTAATGGATTGTATTTTCAGAGGTTATGCCTTGAATAGCAGCACTTATAGTTTTCTAGTACACAAAATAGAAATATTAGATATTCATATAAAACATGATTATTAAATCAAGAATGTGTTCTTTGTAGATATCTTTTCATACAAATAGAAAAAAAAATAAGACTTCTGAAAAAGAACAAATGAAACAGTGTTCAGGGACGAAAGACCTAGTGAACTAATAGTTAATGCAGAAGTTGAACTAAGAAAGAGTAAGAGATTGAGAATCTCTAAATCCTTTGATTTAAACTTCGTAGCATATGTGATTGAAAGTGAGCCTCAAAAATTTAAGAAGGCTACACCTATCCCAGAAGAATAAATGTGAAAAGAAGCTATAACAAGCTCCTAAACAGTAGCATGAGAAGTTGGATAATGTCATGATCAAGGATGAATTTACTATCAACGAATGTGATAAGTGTGTTTACACTAAAACAGTTGAAAATGCATATATCATTGTATGTCTCTATGCAAACTACATGTTGATACTCGAAACTAATATTGAAGTTATTAAGTCCATTAAAAGAATGTTATCCAACAACTTTTATATGAAGGATCTAGTATTGCCGATGTAATTTTAGAAATTAAAATTACTAAAACACCAGATGGAATCAGTCTATCTCACTCACATTATGTGGATAAGATGATAAAAAGATTCAAGGAATATGAAATCAAAGAGAACATAAATCTTTTTCTCTCACATATCTACCTTCACAAGAATACAGGAACTGAAAAGCGTTTGTTGGAGTATTCAAATCATCAGAAGTCTAAATTACATTAGACCAATATAGCTTACGATGTAAGCTAATTAAGCATGTACACTAGTAATCCTACAAACGATCATTGCACTGCCCTACTACGAGTAGTGCGCTATTTGAAGAATTTCAAAGAGTATGCCTTGAGATATATATATAGTATCCATCTGTACTTAAAGGGTACAGTTATGTAGATTGGATTGCAGATTCTGAGAAATCGAAATCAATTAGTAAATACATATTTACTCT
The DNA here is from genome assembly GCA_038442645.1 of Agave tequilana. Lineage (NCBI taxonomy): Eukaryota > Viridiplantae > Streptophyta > Magnoliopsida > Asparagales > Asparagaceae > Agave > Agave tequilana. Next base: position 81,525 of record JAVJIF010011232.1, on the reverse strand, counting down.
CGGAGGTGCGGTCATATCTTGAAAATCATCCAAACAAACTTGCATAGCCGTTTCATAATGGAATCGAAATTTGTTGCCTTAGATAAGGCTAGAGAAGAAGCAGAGTGGCTTTGGTAATATTGGAGGATATACATTTATGGCTTAAGCCAATACCCGCCAAATGTATTTGCTGTGATAATCAAGCAGTGATAATTAGGGCACAAAATTTTGTGTATAACGGTGAGTCTAGACACATCCGTCGTAGATATAATACCGTTAGACAATTACTTTCAGATAGAGTTATCACTATTGACTTTATGGCGTCAAAGATAACTTAGTGGATCCTTTCACTAAAAGTTTGAGTGGAGAGCGTATAAATTGCGCTTCGTGTTGAATAAGGCTAAAAGCCTAACCATACTGAGTCAGCTCATTGAAAATCTCACTTAGCGACTGGAGATCCCACTGACTAAGTTTAAGAGAAAAATCCGATTGTGATTGATTGTGCGAGTAAGCACTTAGGAGCTTGACTCTAACTCATTCCTATGGTGCCTCAAATGCTTTCCACAAAAAGGCTTAGGATAAACTTAACGCTTTTATTGATGTCTATATCTTGTTATTAAACAAGTGAAGTAGAGTAAATTACTCTTAATAGGATAATCATCTATGTGTGTATAGAGCTGAGTCGGTTCTTTGAGAGTCTCTATGGAGACTGTAATTATCTAAACACACTCTCTAAAATCAAAATTTCCAGGGCCAAAAAGGATATAACTGAGAACCGAAATTGATTTTAAAAAGATATTGTGTGAAGCCTGTTGACTTGGCTTACATAAATAGCTGATAGTACAAGACCTAGTTTACTGATTGGCTAGTAAGTCCGATAAGGCTTTCGCTTTGAAAGATTCAAGACCTAGTTCACATATCCTGATGCAGTTTCTTTCCTAAAGTGTTTTCACTAAAATCAGTGTCATAGTATGTATATTTTATTGAATCTTTATTCATTGTGGGAGATTATTGGAAACGTTGAATTAACCAAGTGAGTTTTTTGAGAAATTTAAGTTGAAGTTTAGGCGGGACTCACTGCTCGGAATGCGCCGGAGATAGTTGAAATGTGTTCTTCTTCTATTAGTGATGAACATGTTATATTCTCATGTTCCATTTTGTTTCCAAATGAATTAGATATTCAAGTCGAAAGTTGGCCTAGAATAAGAACTAAATGGGACCAAAAAGAGTGAAATTTTTTTAATCCAATATTGAAAGTGGTATGCGAATTGACGTGTCTGTTCGGCGAACGGACGTGTCTGTTCGGAACTGTAACACCCTGATCCCCGGTGTACGTATCACCGTATATGTACGCGATACGACGTACAAATTTGATTTGACCTCTGTAGTATTCCGATTGACCTGATTTCAGTTTCAAAAATCATTTCCTAATATTGTAGATTTTTTAGGATTTTCTGGAATTTTTCTGGATTATTTTGGAAAATATCCGTTGTCGGTGTCGACCGATACCGATAACCAGCCTTCCGATTTTATTTCACAAACGGAGTAGAATTTTAAGAATCGGCCTTCACCGTGTGCCTTAGGATCTTATTATCTACGTTTGGGTATTTTTGAGAATTTTTCTGATTTTATCAAAAATCCGGCCAAACGGTGTCGCCCGTATCGACGAGACACTCCGGGATTTTAATTCGCAAACCGGATTGAGTTTCGACAACCGTCTTCATATTACGTCTCAGCGTAATATGGGGCTGGCCACCGCCAGCCCCTGCCCCCATCTTCCCTCTCTCAATTCCCCTCTCTCCCTCTCCTTCCACCTCTCTGGTCCCCCTCTCTGGTGTTGGTCGACGGCGCGCGGGAAGATGACCGGGCACCGGCGGCAAGGAGGGCCGGCCAGGCGCCGGCGGCAGGGGCAGCGGTGGGGGCGCCAGCCCCCACCCTCTTCATCTCTCTTCTCCCCTTCGCGGCGGAGCTCCGGCCAGGGGCGCCGGAGCGGCGCCGGCCAGGTGGCCGCGCCGGCCAGACGCGCGCGGGCGGTGCGCGCAGGCGGCGGACGGCGGGCCCGGGCGGCGGCAGCAGCGGAGGGCGCGGGCGGCTGCTGTTACTCTGTTGGAGAAGGAAACCCATTAGGGTTTCGGGTTTGGGTTTGGGTTTGGTCCAAACCCGACCCGCTTGCACCCAAACCCGACCCGTTAAGTATTCGGGCGATAACTGGAGCATCCGGACTCCGATTCGAGCGATTCTGGATCCGTTGCGATCGTGGGAACGAGAGCTACAGTCCTGTAGCCAGTTTGTGAGTGTTTTTCTTTTAAAATTTATATTTTACCATGTTTAATCTAGACATTGATTGATATAGCTGGATTATGGATATAAGACGGTAATAATTCATTATTAACTGGTACATGTTGGACACCCATTGTAATAGATGATTCCTGTAATATTATTAGGCATTTCATGATGTAATATAATATAGGGAGACAATTGTAGAAACAAGAAATATAGACATAGACAACTGGACACAGATATCATGCATGTACCACTACTGACTCACGGACTACTAGGTCACCATATTAGTGATACTCTTACTTCATGTAGTAGCTCACAGTTAGATAACTATCGTCTCATGTATACTAATCCACGATACTTGAGGACACTACACTTGACATGACTGCTAGACACCGTTAGTACATGCATTGGTATCAGCGTCACACGGCTACGGTATTTCACTAGACATGATAATACACTGACCACCGATATGACATGGACTAGTGAGACATAGATCGATTATACGGATTAGTGCTACACATAGGCATTCCACTGGTACACGGATATATCAATGCACGACATGTCACATTTCATATTATTGTTATTATCGTTACTTGGATGCTCGGTACACAGTTATCTCATGGTCACACATTCCTGTTACATATGCTTATCACACGAGTGTACATGCTTGTATTGTTTCTATCTTCTTGTCAGATGACTCACTGTACATATTTATACCGATTATTGTGCCATGTTACCGTATTCTTGTTATATGGACCATCGTTCATAGTACATATATTATTGGAGCAGGTATATTCTTGTATTCCCTTTACATGATTATGTCCCGTTATGGATATTGGTATTCTCGTTACTGGACATGACTGCTGTTGATATGCGATGTGTGGAACTAAGTGCCACGTGGATCCAAGCCACGGGGGCCACCTCTAGAATCCCACATCTATTGTTCCCGTTTCCCGTTATATTGTTCCCGTTTCTTGTTATATTGTGCTATGCTATCAACAGAGCTCAGGTCCAGTAATCATGTTACCCGTACCATGTATTGTAATTGTTCTTGTTACATTGTATACTTGACATATCACATATCAGATCACAAAGATAACTTGGGTATGGGGGAGACTTGACGGTTGACTAGATCTTGTCGGGTGGATGTCTGGATCCATATTGAGGTCCCACTGCAGGGACCGGGTAGTGCTGGCTACCATCTGTTACTCATGTTACATGTTACAGCTCTAGCGGGCTGGCCCTGGTCTCAGCAGCCAGGGATCTGTTTAAGGCCGTGATCCCGGGTATGCACGGGATACATCCACCCGATAAGAACTCTTCGACCACGGGTTTCCAATTAATATAATAAAACAGTATACACAATAGTGACGTCGGGAACACTTGTTATTTAGTTGCTCTCTCGTTTGGATAATGGTACCCGTAGGCCATGTCCGGATGGGTTCGACTGGGGTGCGGGCTTCAGTATGAACCGCCAGTGGTATGGGACACTGAAAGAGAGTAATTAAAATAACAGGTGGTACTGATCGCTACTATTGTATAAATGACATGACTTTGACATGACCTGCCTGCTACATGTTTAGTTGTACTTGTTACTGTTCCTGACCATTTATCTGCTATCATGTGACATGTATACATTGCTATTGTTCCTGTTTCCTGTTACACTTTCTTTAGTGCCCTACTACCCATGTACATATATACTTTGTTACATTACCGAGTATATGTTACACTGTATGTAGTGGCATACTATGCATATTCTGTATTGCATATATTACAGACATATGCTCATTTGCATGTTCACCTCTATCACGTCACCACTATCATATTCATGTCTATTACGTCACCACTAGACAACATTAATTATTACATAAACTGGACACGACTATAGATATGACCTGATGATACCCTGCTAGGTAGTGATGGTATTAAAGATGACATGTTTATGTATTTTCACTGCTTTCATGTTTATATATCCTTATTATATGGTATCACTAGTCCAACCTCACGTACTATATATTATCGTGTTTGTATTACTATTGTATATATTACTGCCTCCTTCAGTTTTACCACTCACTAGGTCGCTTTCTGACGACCCTGGGTTTGCATGCCCAGATTGGAGATCCGAGTTACCATAGCTTCAGAGAGTGCCTTGGAGTCACATGGAGATTCCGCATCAGGACTATTCATAGGTATTTTAGTGCTTTATTTCTGTTATCTTATTTATCCCTGTTTTCATATCTGTTATGATCGCTGACATCTTTCTGCAGGTATTCTTGTACTGCTTTCATGCTGGACCTCAGATCTATATGGAGGTATTGTACTGTACTGAGGCTTAACGTACGCGTGAGGTTGTTTTCACCTCGCGTATGTACGTCGCCATAACGTCTCCGTATCCTTGGGGATCGGGGCGTTACACAGTGGTATCAGAGCTGAGGTTCACACCTGGTATGGGTAACCACCTGGGTCAATCCTCGGGCTCTTACCAACAGTACAATTAGGTTCAGAGTAACTGCTCTGTATCTGAATTTAGGGATTCCAGCAACGAATACAAGAATACCATGACCTTGACAATTCATTCCTTGACTCTGTTCTCTGACTTCCTTTCAGTTGTCAACCAGAACATCCTATTTCCTTCTACTTTCCTTGTATCGTCTTACTTTCCATCTGTTCGGATTAGTTCACTACCATACTTCCCCGTCCCGAGTTCCTTATAGATAGCAGAGTGCGCAGCGGAAGTGTCGTGTGCCCGTAACATTTCGGTCCTTGGGGTTGAAAATCTTGTTCTCACACCTGATTGAAATTGCGAGGACGCAATTTTTTGTAAGGTGAGGAGAAATGTAACACCCTGATCCCCGTGTACGTATCACCGTATATGTACGCGATACGACGTACAAATTTGATTTGACCTCTGTAGTATTCCGATTGACCTGATTTCAGTTTCAAAAATCATTTCCTAATATTGTAGATTTTTCAGGATTTTTTAGAATTTTTCTGGATTATTTTGGAAAATATCCGTTGTCGGTGTCGACCGATACCGATAACCAGCCTTCCGATTTTTATTTCACAAACGGAGTAGAATTTTGAGAATCGGCCTTCACCGTGTGCCTTAGGATCTTATTATCTACGTTTGGGTATTTTTGGGAATTTTTCTGATTTTATCAAAAATCTGGCCAAACCGGTGTCGCCCGTATCGACGAGACACTCCGGGATTTTTAATTCGCAAACGGATTGAGGTTCGACAAACCGTCTTCATATTACGTCTCAGCGTAATATGGGGCTGGCCACCGCCAGCCCCTGCCCCCATCTTCCCTCTCTCAATTCCCCTCTCTCCCACTCCTTCCTACCCGTAGGCCATGTCCGGATGGGTTCGACTGGGTGCGGGCTTCAGTATGAACCGCCAGTGGTATGGGACACTGGAAGAGAGTAATTAAAATAACAGGTGGTACTGATCGCTACTATTATATAAATGACATGACTTTGACATGACCTGCCTGCTACATGTTTAGTTGTACTTGTTACTGTTCCTGACCATTTATCTGCTATCATGTGACATGTATACATTGCTATTGTTCCTGTTTCCTGTTACACTTTCTTTAGTGCCCTACTACCCATGTACATATATACTTTGTTACATTACCGGGTATATGTTACACTGTATGTAGTGGCATACTATGCATATTCTGCATTGCATATATTACAGACATATGCTCATTTGTATGTTCACCTCTATCACGTCACCACTATCATATTCATGTCTATTACGTCACCACTAGACAACATTAATTATTACATAAACTGGACACGACTATAGATATGACCTGATGATACCCGCTAGGTAGTGATGGTATTAAAAGATGACATGTTTATGTATTTTCACTGCTTTCATGTTATATATCCTTATTATATGGTATCACTAGTCCAACCTCACGTACTATATATTATCGTGCTTGTATTACTATTGTATATATTACTGCCTCCTTCAGTTTTACCACTCACTAGGTCGCTTTCTGACGACCCTGGGTTTGCATGCCCAGATTGGAGATCCGAGTTACCATAGCTTCAGAGAGTGCCTTGGAGTCACATGGGAGATTCCGCATCAGGACTATTCATAGGTATTTTAGTGCTTTATTTCTGTTATCTTATTTATCCCTGTTTTCATATCTGTTATGATCGCTGACATCTTTCTGCAGGTATTCTTGTACTGCTTTCATGCTGGACCTCAGATCTATATGGAGGTATTGTACTGTACTGAGGCTTAACGTACGCGTGAGGTTGTTTTTCACCTCGCGTATGTACGTCGCCATAACGTCTCCGTATCCTTGGGGATCGGGGCGTTACAGGAACAGTTGCACCCGTTCAGACCAAATAGATGTGTCTCTTGGGGGACAACTAGTTTTGACCGAATGGATTTGTCTATTCGGCAACGGATGTGTCCGTTCCAATCGAATATATGTGTCTGTTCGGAATGGTTGCACCCATTATAATCTAAAGGTTTCTTCAGATTTTTATATAAAGGGCAGAATATCACTCCAAAAAAATAATTAAAAATAACTCAAAATTATTTTTCCTTCTTCTCCTCTCCGAATACAGGTTTGTCCAAAGAAAAAATTTTCTCAGAATTTTATAGTCCTTTGGTCCGTTTCAACTTCCGATTAAGTGGAAATAACAGGTTAACTTTGATTCGACTAGACGTGATTTTATAAAGTGTTGCGCAGAATACGTGAAAGAGTATTGTATCTTTGGAGACTGTTGTCCATTATCTCGTACGCACCGTAGCAGAAGACATAATTAACTTAAGGAGATTCACTTTACACGTACCTCACTCCAAAATTTGGTTCTTATTCGGTTACTCTGCCTGTTTATATAAACATTCAGTTATACACAAATTATTGTTAATAAATATTTATCTTGTATAAATATTAATTGTGTAATTATTGAATTTCAAAATATTCCCTGTCTTTTTGAATTAATGTTCTTATTACAAGAATTATACTGAATAATGTATCCATACTGGAATATTTATTTTAATAATATTATTACTAGATAAATTATTATTGAATTAGGGATTTGAAAGGTGATTCTGTAATTAAGGAATGTTCAATTGAACGAAAAATCTTTCATCTGATTTTCGCTAGCCTGATCATTTGGACTGATTGATCTTGAACTCTTGATTGGTTATCATTACCAACATAGTTTACCATACGTTGTGACTTTTCATCACTACTTTTTTTGAAAAAATTCAAACTTCTAGACTTGTCAGCAAGAGTAAAAGCCCATTGAACCTAACCATTTCCATTTGCTCTTCCTCCCTACTACAACGAATTCCATCATGACTCATGACCTCTTGTTTGTATACGGTTAGGCCGCGACACTAATTACATCACCAATTTTGGTCTCTAATGAGAGAAACTTGCCCTGTTCCAATCAAAAACGACAACTATCACTTTCTCCAATTTAACACCATGTCTTGCAAAAATTCTGACCGGCCAACTAACCCGTCAACCCTTTGAGAAAAACACAAAACACAAACATCACAAGCATCATGTCAAGCATAAAAACAATCACAATGGCACCTTTTCAGCTCACCAGCTCTGTATTTTAGTATATATATATTATTATTATTATTATTATTAGAGTGGCATGTACAAGAAAGAAATCTCTTGTGTTGGGATGTGGGCATGTCTAATTTTGTGCCATTGTATTGCTCACCTAAAGTTTTGCTTCCTTCTTGTTGGATGTCTCGTGGAGGAAATGTTTTATGTCATTCAAATGGAAACTTGTGCCCCCAAAATGAAGGTTGTAGAGAAATATAGTAAGTTGAAATTTGTATTTTTTACCTAAGGAAACTAATATATGTTTCAAATTTCTTTTTAAAGAAAAAAGGTGAAGTATGGCTATTCTGTTTTATTAAAATGAGGTAATGAAATAAGAGATAGGCTTGTGTGGTTCGGAAATGATTTGGACATGAATCTTTCTCACTCAAATACCAATATTCGACATTCAAATATAAGATTTATCCCGTTGAAGTTGATCTATATTATTTAAAGTAACTAAAATCAATATTTTGAATACTTTTTGCTTATCCATCAAGCGACGCAAAATGGACGGACGAAAATAGTGAGTTGGTCAGATCTATGTATTTAGACGTACAAATTCTAGATCTGGCCATTTGGTCATGATCTAAACATTTAAAACCCCCTGCATACCAATTTTTGTTAGGTTTCAATGTTCTACACCGTTAAACTAACCAACTCACTATTTAGGCCGTTCATTTTTTCCTATTTAATGCATGGGCAAATATATTTAAAATACTTGGATTTTGGTTTATAGATACTTCAAATAATATAGATCAATTTCAACGGAGTAAATCTTGTATTCGGATAATGTATGTTTGTATTTGAGTGGGAAAGATTTGGGCTCGAATCCTTCTGAAACTACACAAGTTTATCTCATGAAATAATGCTATTAAAGTGCGGGAGAGAACTTGCTTTACTACTAATGCATAAAATATATGAAAGCAAAATATCAAATAAGATGTCGACTACGGGGTGGCAGTTCGGGTCAGGCCGGGTCTAACGTGACCTCGCAGGTCAACCCGCGAATAACTTTGCGTCGGGGTCAAAGTTGAGAGGAGAGCAACGTCAGGGGTGATGAGAAAAAGTAAAAAGAAAATAAAAATATAAAGAAGTGGTTGTTAGGAGGAATCAGTTTATGCTGACGTGGATGAGGCTATAATAAATAAAATTATGAATATGAGTTTTTTTTCTAATTATGAAGTAAAATAGGTGGCTTTAGCAAAATATTCATATATATAATCGGGTCAAGCGGCTCTAATTGGGTCTAGCAGGTTCAGGTCGACCTGACCTGTATAATAACGGGTCAAGCGGGTCGATCCGAATATGACGCGAACCCGATTAGACCACCCGGTAAATGTGGGTCGGGTAGGGTCGGGTCTGGAGGGTCTCGTCTATATTGCCCCCCCCCCCCCCCCCCCCCCCCAACCAATGCCAACTCATCCTACTTCCATTGTCCATGCATGCAATCAAATATAAGAGCTCTTATTCATTGCAAAAGGAACACACAAATTAGTATGTCTTTCGATTCTATTAGTCTTAACAATGCGCAAAAAGAAATTAAAATACATGATTTTTTATTTTAGTTACTTAAAATAATGTAAATCAACTTCAACGGAGTGGATCTTGCATTCGGATATCGTAGGGTTATATTTGAATGCGAAGGATTGTCTCAAATCCTTCCGGAATGACGCAAGTTTATATATTTATATATAGTTTTTAAAGATAATAATTTTATTGATCTCATCAATCACTGGCGGAGCCAGGGGGTGGCACAGGGTGGCACATGCCCCCCCGGGCCCACAAGAAAAAAACCACTATTACTAACCAACCAATTAATAACCTAGGAAACGCTGAGAGGGTTAAAGCCAAACAACGTTTCCCTTTTTTTTTTCCTCTCCTTCTCACTTGAAATCCAGGCGACCAGGCCCTAGGGCTAGGGTTTTTGATCTCGTTCACGACTTGTCCACTGGTCGAAGACTCGAAGTTCTTCCCCCAAATCTCCAGTTAAGGTAAATATTTTCATTCTCTCAGTTTGTTCTTTTTATGCTAATTGAGGTCTAAGTCTGATTCCTGATTATCAAGGGAATTTGGGAGATCTTGTTTAAGATCTTTGAACTTCTAATTTCTAAACTTCTCAAAACACTTATAAATTTCCAATCAAGTAAAAAAAATTCCAATCAATTTCAAATTGTGCCTGCAACTGCAAGAGTCAAGACCCTAAGCCACAACAACAATTTTTCTTCCAATTTCATCTCAAATATCAAATGCCATTTCTCAATCAACCCCAAATCGCAAGTATTTTCCTTCTTTTTTTTTATTTCTAGGATGAAGCTTTAATGCTTTGGATGCTTGAGTATAATTATTGTATACTTGTATTGGCAATTGGGGATTCATACTGCAATTGAGATATTGGAATTGGAAATTCATGTGGTTGTGCTGTTGAATTCGGAATTCGTGCGTTTGTGAATTTATTTGTTTGGAAATTTATCTGTGCAATATGATATGGTGATTAAATAAGTCATAAGTGTGTGCGCAATTTGAAAACTAATGTTGCATTGTATACTTTATTTGCAGAGGGACCTACTTTTAGGAGGCGGAAAAGAGTCTACAATTCATAGACACAGTTTACAGTAAGTACCATGCTTCAAATTTAAGTGTTTTTTATTTCTTGGAGTTGTTGGATTAATTATCTATAGTAAATTTCACGTTTCCATTATAACATTACATGCTTATGTTTGGATTACAAGATAACAACCATGAAATTGAGAACACATATGATATGCTTGTAGGAATAGATAAATTTCTTATAAGAAAATCAAAACCAAATGAAAGTTCAAGTATGGGAGAAAGTGTTAATCAACTTGCGCGCAAATGCCCAAACACTTCTACAATTGACAAAGAATCTGAACCTTCGTTAAAATAGAGACGCATTGTGACTAATTTAGAAGAACTTTCAGCAGATCCTGGATTAAGAAAAACAATATATGATAAAGGCACTTCTCCTAAAAAGCAAGATCAGAAAAGAAGAGCATATTTACAGAAAGGTCCTTGTCAGCCTCGTATGGGTAAAGATGACTACCGTCAAACTTTATTTAACAATCAATACCGTCTATTCAATCCAAATGGGTTTGACATGTATCCGAATTGGTTGGAGTATAGCGTCGAAAAGATGCAGCATTTTGTTTATGTTGCTATCTTTTCAAAGGTCAACATGAGCAATATGGTGGAGATGCATTTATTACTGAAGGATTCAGAAACTGGGCTCATGCAACAGCGAAATTGAAAGCTCATGTTGAAGGCCCTAACAGTTCTCATAACCTAACAGTGGAGAAGTGTGAGAACTTGCTACGACAAGACCAACACATTGATAGTGTAATCTTAAAGACTTCACAACTTGATCGAGTTCAATATCGGACTCGGTTGAATGCCTCGATCGATTCTATTTGGTATCTTTTGCGGTAAGGATTAGCTTTTTGTGGACATGATGAATCTTGCAGTTCTAGAAACTGAGGTAACTTTTTAGAGCTTTTGCAAGTTCTTGCAAAGAACTGTGAGGAGATAGAAAAGTTGTTTTGCAAAATGCTTCAGAGAATTAGAAGATGGCAGCTCCTGATATTCAGAAGGATATTGTGTGTGCGACTGCAACAGAGACCAGAAATGCTATTGTAAATGACATAGAGAATGAATATTTTGCCATTTTGGTCGATGAACCCCGAGATGTATCAACAAAGGAGCAGATGGCAGTTGTATTGCGTTATGTGGATAAAAAAGGCCATGTGATTGAGCGCTTTCTAGAAATCTTACATGTTTATGACACTAGTGCCACGACCTTGAAGCAAGCAATTGATGCTATGTTTGTTACATATAGATTAAGCATCTCAAAATTACGAGGACAAGGCTATGATGGGGCAAGTAACATGAGGGGTCAATTCAATGGACTTAGAGCTCTTATCTTGAATGAAAACAAATCTGCCTTTTATGTTCATTGTTTTGCACACCAGCTTCAGTTGGCACTCGTAGCTGTTGCTAAAAATAATTCTAAGATGGATGTGGTGTTCACAATTATTGCAAATATTTGCAATATTATTGGGGCTTCTGCCAAACGTCGTGATATTCTCCGGGAAGCACAAGCTAATGAGATTCTGAAAGGACTTGAAAGTGGTGAACTTAGTACTGGAAGAGGTTTGAACCAGGAAATGGGGCTTAAACGTGCTGGTGATACGCGTTGGAACTCTCATTATTATGCTATGCTAAACTTGATTATTTTATACACTCCTGTGATTGTAGCTCTTGAGAGTATAGAGAAAACATCATGTGCTGAAAAGAAAGAAGAAGCTGTGTTGATTCTACAAATGATGTGAACCTTTGAGTTTGCATTTTCTATTCATTTGATGAAAATTGTGTTGGGGATCACCAATGGGTTGTCTTTGGCGCTTCAAAAAAAAGATCAAGATATTGTGAATGCCATGGTCCTTGTTAAAATAGCCAAACAACGATTTCAACAAATGAGAGATGATGGATGAGATTCTTTCCTTGAGCTTGTTTCTTCATTCTGTGTCAAACATGATATCGAGGTCCCTAACATGGATGATATGTTTATACCCACAGGGAGATCACGCCGCAATGCTCAGAGCTTTACCAACTTGTATCATTATCAGCGTGACTTATTTTATGCAGTTATAGATTTGCAAGTTCAAGAGCTAAACAATCGCTTTACTGAGGCGAATTACTTCTTTGTGTAGCATGCTTAAATCCTAGTAATTCTTTTGCTGCATTTAATAAGGAGAAGTTACTTCGTCTTGCTGAGTTTTATCCTAATGATTTCTCAACAACTGAGGTCATGGCTCTTGATGATCAACTTGATACATTCATTCATGATGTGCGATCAAAAAATGAATTTCTACAACTAAAAGGGATTGCTGATCTTGCAGTGAAGATGGTGGAGATGAAAAAAGATGTGGTATATCCTTTTGTCTATAAACTTATAAAGTTTGCATTGATTTTGCTTGTGGCAACTGCAAATGTTGAGAGAGTATTTTCTGTTATGAATATTGTGAAATCTAAACTGCGCAACCGCATGGGAGATCAGTGGATGAATGACTCTTTGGTAACATATATCGAATCTGATGTATTTGATACTATTAGTAATGATGTAATCATGGAACGGTTTCAAAATATGTCAAAGCGTCGAGGCAGTTTGTAAGGTATTATCGTTATTTTATTTCACTTTTATTTTAGGTGATTGGATTTTGTTTTCTTTAATATGTACGGAGTTTGATTTGCAAGTTATACTTTTAGAGTTGGATGTGTAGTTTCTTACTGTAATAATCACTTTTATGTAATAGAATATTGGTTGAGAGATTTCAAGTTTGAGACCCCTCCCTTTCTCCTAGTATTTTAGAAAGAAAATCATTATTATTTAATATTAAATGTCCTTACAATTTTGATATTATTGCATGTTATTTTGTGCCCTCCTAACTTTGAAATCCTGGGTACGCCACTGTCATCAACCATAGTACAGATATACAAATGGTAAACCAAGCTACTCTCAGGTGTTCTTGGGAAACCTTAGAGAAGGGAGAGGATCCTAATCGTCACCCTCTACTATAGTAGCCCAAGAAATACCGAGATTGACCCAAAGTATATAAGAGAGAAAAAGAAAAGCACTGACAATAAGTATAAAACTATCTATTACATAGCTCTTGTAGAGTCTTGAATGTTCTCCTCTGCTTGGTGCGATTGAAACTGTCTCATGTGATCACTGCATCCCCCAATTTGATAGGATTTTCTGGTTGTCTGGGCCTTACCCACCTTCCATTGGCAAGTCCTCAAGATCAAATTTATGTCTTCATATATTTTTTGAAAATCATTTTCTTGTGCAAGCTTTGTTGTAGAAAGATCCTTCTATTCTTCTCCTTCCACACATGCAAGATAGTAGAACTAAATGCTAATCTAGCCAGTTACACACACCACACACACTCTTTTGTGTAGTTCCGGAAGGATTCGGGCCCGAATCCTTCCCACTCAAATACAACCATACATCACCTGAATATAAGATCCATTCTGTTGAAGTTGATCTATATTATTTTAAGTATTTATAAACTAAAAATCAAGTATTTTAAATACTTTTTGCCCATGCATCAAGTAGAGGAAAACGGACGCCTAAACAGTGAGTTTGTTAGTTTAA